>PVIR01003837.1:0-84659 GCA_004026965.1 Petromus typicus | reverse complement strand
AAGAATATGTTAAAGCAACACAGTTGACAAGTTTTGGAGAGATAAATGATAATGTCTCACAAAAGACAAAACAACAGATAACAGAGTAATCTTGTTAAGACAATAGACAACACATATTCTTGGTTTGTAATGACAGCTTGATTTATATTGTATATAATACTTACCAATGGAGTAAATATTTGCTATGCAAAGTAAAGTGCATGAAATCACAGTGAACGAGGTATCAGCTTTGTTTTAAATTAATCTTTGAGGGAAGGGTAATTAGCAATTAGACTTGATGATGTGGGAGAAATATGACAAAGCCAAAATAAGCTAGCAATAAAATAAACGATGGTAGAACATTTCCTAAAATGATAACCTGCATGTATTGCTTTCTGGAGAGACAAAGCAAAGAAAACAAAACCCAATATGCCTTCATATAATATAAATTCAGGGTCTTGAAACCTTAAAATCCAGGTGCAAGGTCATAAACTTTTATAAAAAGTAGCTTAAGGAAAGTTCTTGAAAACGCAAACAATTGCTGAAAGAATTATGCAGAAATTAGAAAAAGAAAGAGCTCTTGAGATTTCTTTTTAGACCTCTCAGAAGTAAACATGTACAAGCAGATTGTGTCTGAAAGAAAAGAGATGATATTTAAAAGACCGTGACTGTAGGATCACCTTAGTATTCCATGTTGCTGCCTGTAATAAAGTGTTCACACTAAAACAATCACAGCCTATGCCTGGTATTTATATAAAATGAATTATAGGTCTTTTTAAAAAAATATTTTACATACACAATCTGAAAATGCCTTGTAAAGAACATTTAAGTGTGCAGATGTAGAATGTTTCTAATCATCACTTTCAGAAGCTTCCCTTACAAGCTAGTTTAGGCAAATGGCATATTTACCATATTTTACTTCTCTTATTTATTATGTAGGAGGAGGAGAGTAGGAGGAAGAAGGATAAGGGGGAAAGTGGTAGAGGAGGAGGAGTACAGGAGAAGAAGAGAAGGAGGGAAGTGGGAGGAGGGGAAGGGAATGTAAGAGAAGAGGAGGAGGAAAAGGGAGTGGAGGGGAGGGGGATATTAATTGACTAAGAGAAATATGGACAAAGGAGAAGGGGACAAGGACGGGGAAGAGACAGGGAAGGAGGAGGCGGGGGAGAAGTCATAGAGGGAGAGGAAGTAGAAGAAAATGAGAGAATTCAAGTTTTAGTTTCCAACCTGGCTGAAAAAATTCAGATTTCCTTGTTGCACTTCAAGCTTGTGGAACTCACAAGACACTCTCTGGGTGTCTAGCTGTTGGATCCTGAGGTTGCGCAAGGCCTGCCCCCCCTGGATGTGACTCTGAGGGGTGCCTCAAGCACCAGCGAGACTGCTGGGTGTTCTTAGAGTTGCTCCGGTGCCTGGCTCCATAAGCGCGGGGAGGTTGGGAGCCTCAGACCCCGTGTTCAGACCCTGGAAAGTAGTTTTGAACAGAAGGGCTCCCAGACACCTAAATTCATAATGAGTCCGATGAGGACAAGGAACATGTTATTTCCAACTCTGCCTCTGGTGCTCCTCAGGGTGCTGTTAACTCACAGGGAGACTAAACATATTGAATTCGATGCATTATTTAGTCTGCTGGTTATTGTCGATGCTGCCTGAGGCTAAATTCAAACTGAAAATTTGATTTGTTAGAAATTATGATGGTTAATGAGAAGCCAGTGATGCAGGAATTAACTTTAAAATAAATCCATCTACTCTCACCTCCACTGTAGGAGCTATGCTGGACTTTGAACTTAGGAAATGACTGTTTCAACTGTGTCTTTACTTAGACACACAAAGCCAACCCCATTTTGGGTGGGTTAATGGTGCAACAGGGAAAGAGTGGCAGATATAGGAAAACAGGAAAATGCAGCCACAGTTGTCTCTTGGTGTGTGTGAGGACTTAGATCCTAGAACCTCTGTGGATACCCAGGTCTGAAGACATTTAAATCCCTTGCACAAAATGATGTAGTATTTGTGATAACCTGTGCATCTCCTCCTCTGTATCTGACCTCATTCTTGTCTACTTATAATGCCTAAATCAGCATAAAGGCTATGTAAGTAGTTGCTATCCTGTATTGTGTAGGAAATAAAAAGTGAGAAAAAAGTTTGTGCATATTTAGTACATGATAGACATTGAAGGCCTTCAGCTACTTTCCTTCTATGGTTAGTTGGACCCATGATACAGAATCCACAGATGCGGTTACATTGTCAACTTTTCTGCATTTGAGCCTGTGTGGGTAGAAAGCAGAAGCTGATATCCCAAGATCCAAGAGAAGTTGGAACACATTTTTCAATAGAATCAAACAGAAGCCTTGGGTAGGTCAGATATCTGATTTTAAACCTATTTTTTTTTTTTGCTCAATTTTAATTCAAATTAATCTGAGAGGCCCTCTGTGAAAACAATAACAAAGCAAACATCACAAGAAATGATGGTCAGTTTGAGATGTCTCTTATTCAAAGAAGAGTTACATTTTATAGCTTAGCCCTATGAGACTTCCAGTATGATTCAAGTATTTTATAAGCTTAAATGAAAGAGTTCTTAATTCTGTGGCTCGTTTTTAGTTGATTCCTTATTAAATGCCCTACACACACAGAATAAATCTCATTTAAGAATGTTTTAGTTTCCTTACAGGCAGAGCAATTTTTGTGAACACAAACATTTTTATGTTTTCCTAAGGTAATTCTGGAGCCCCACACTTTTGTGCGAAAATGGGTACTGTATTAGCTGTGCTCAACAGTCTCTGTACCTTGCAGCAGATGGCAGGACATCTGATTTGGAATCAAAGAGCATTACGTTTGAGATAAGGTAGCCAACTGTATAAACACATTGTTTCTGTAAATTTCATACTGCCTTGTTATTCTGGCACCTGCTGTTCAGAGACAGAGGAGGGTGGAGGAAGTGAAAGTCAGCACAAAACCAAGCTGCAGCCGAAGCGCGGGCTGCTGGGAGACACAAAGAGGTGAGGGAGGGCAGTGCAAGCATTTGTTAAAGGCCAGAGGAAGTTTATTTCAAGTAGAATATTATTACAGTTAATTGAGAAAAACGAGAATAATGAAGTGAAATGTGAAGGCAAAACAAAGGTTTCTTTTTTTAATTATCTTTATTGGTACATTAAATATACACATCATGATTGCACTCCATAATGGGGATTTGTACCAGTATAAGACACAACTTAATTCTCATTTTTTCCCATAACCCTACCCACCCTACCACCCCCCTATATACATAAAATTTGTTTCCTTACTTTTTTGTTACAATCTCAACAAAAACAAAGGTTTCTTTACTGCATTTGGTTCTCAGACTGTAAGAGCTCCCAGTGTTATCACTACACAGCGGAGTGAGGCTCAGAGAGGTGTTGAGCTGATGGTGGGCGTGTGCCATTCACGTGGTTGCTGGCACACGTCTTATTATAACTGTTTCTTCCTTCCTAAATGAAATGCCTACTTTGTTGACTTATTTATGTGTTTTTTCCTTCTTGGAGGGCAGATGAGAGCATGATATTCACAAGACATTTAGATGGTTTTGGAAGAGGGAAATGCTAGAGGTCTCAGTTCTGCCCTGAGCAGCAGGGGCTCGCCAGTGAGTTGGAGCCTCCGAACTGTCAGCCCTGGTACCTGTGAAGGGTCATGCAGCTTACAGAGATTGAATCTGAGAGTTTTGCTGGGCGCTGGAGATTCTTGTAACGTAGACTGGCAGCAGAAACCCTTGTGAAAATGTTTTTGAGAGCCAGAGGTTGTGCAGTTTATGGCTACATATCCGGTATTTACCTGTGGAGTTACACAGAGTTCCTTGTATCTTGGTACTCTGCCCCAAGGGGCCAGGTCCCTAAAAAGACTCACAAATAACCATCCTTGTCACCATGAACAAACATTGAACTTTCAGGATCTCTGTTTATTGTGAGGAAAAAAACTAAAACATTGTATGTAAAATGCACACAAAATGGTAATTCTCTGCTAAATATAATATTTAACAATAAACGTGCATTAATTTCTCTGAAATTCTTGAAACTATCTTTTTGATTCAGTGGAGAATCTGACACCATTATTATTATTATTATTATTGTTATTATTATTATTATTACCTCATCTGCAAACTGGAAAGAAAAACATTCAAGATCTTCCCAGATCACTCATATAAAATTGGTGGCCTACAATTTCCTTGAAAACAAAGAACAGTATCAGTCACTATATAAGTAGAGTTTTATTATTGATGCCACTAATTTTTCCATCCTTCTCTCTGAATACTAGCCCTGGCTAGAAGGGCTTGAAAATATAATTGCCACTGTCTCTTGGTTTGTATGAATGCTGTCTTTAGTGTGTGATAGTGATGAGACTTTACCAAATGTAAACAAACAGTGGGATGAATATAGAATACAGGCGGAGGTGTGATGCAGGTACCTGCAGGTTCTGAGCTCTGTGGAGGAGAGGAGCTTACAGATTATTCAATGCTGTATGCTTTGATTGCATGAATTGGTCCTAGGAGGCAAAGGACATTCAGAGTTATGATTTCAAATTAAGTGAAAATTACAAAGAAATGATTAGCAAGAACCTTAGACAAAACAAGAAAAAAGTAGAAAGGAATGTTATCTGGATTAAAAGTTACAGCAAATATATAATAATCTCATTCACATCATAAGACTTTGAAAAGTGATTCTAATATTCTGTAATGTGTCTAGAGTCCCTCTGTACCAAAGGAATTTAATAAATGCATTTTCACCAAGTCTTTCATTCATTCAGCTTTATTGATTACATCCCTACAGTACGGCACAATTCAGTCAGATAGTGAATGAAACTGGAGGAAACATCTTTTCCAAGGTGAGGCAGCCAACAGGGTTGGTAGGTTCCTTGGATGCGGACAGACGGGGGCTTGAGAGCAACACAGGGCCCTGTTGTGTCGCAGACAAGCTGGTTGGCAAGGTCTCTGCAAGCAGGTGACATCAAAGTGGGGATAAGGGGGAGCTGAGGGAGGGGCCAAGTGGGGGTCTGGGAAAGAGCATCAAAGTAAAAAGAGGAGAAAAACAAGCCCCTTTGTTGATCGGAAGGAGCATAGCTCATACCCAGAGCAAGTGAGGTGGCCTGGAACACAGGGGAAGGTAAGAGCAGAAAATAAAGCCCACTGGCCTTGGGCGGTCTTCCCAAGGTAATGGGAAGCTGTCAGGGTTAATTATGTGTCAAACTGGCTGCACGATGGTGCCATATACTGGGTCAAATGCCAGTCTGAGATGTGAAGGTGTGTGTTAGATGTGATTTCAGTCTGCAGACATGGAGTAGAGCAGTTGTGGTTCAGGGTGTGGGTTTCATCCAATCAGCTGAAAATCCTCAGAGAAGAGACCGAGGTCATTCAAACAATGAGGAATTCTGCCTTCAGAATGTAGAAATGTAGAAATTGTAGAAATGTAATGTAGAAATTCTTCCTGAATTTCTAGCCTTTTGGCCTTGTCTCAGTTACTTTTTTGTTGGTGAGACCAAATACTCAACATTCACCAGTAAAGGGAGGGAAGGTTTATTTAGCTGTTAGTGTGTAAAGGGTTTGATTCAGATCTGTCTGGCTCCAAGGTAGGGCAGCTCTGCCGGCGAGAATAGCACTCGGTGGCCAGAAGGGGGCAGCATCAACAGTGTATCTTAACTGCGTCTTTCTGCCACTTTTGTCTTCTCACGATTTAAGGTGGGTGGCACTCACACCCTTAGTCCTAGCGCCGTGGAGCACTGCACAGTGAATCAATTTCAGCAGCACACACTCTAGATCCGGCTACTTCTGAAAAAGCCCCACTTGTCACCATGTGAAGCTTTGGGGAAATATCTAGACACAAGCCATAAAATGCCTCAAGACTACAACAACTTTTGCCAAGAATTTCCAGCCTGTTAGTTTGTTCTACAGATTTCAAACTTGTCAGGCTCCACAATCGTGTGAGCCAATTTATTAAAATAAATCTCTTTCCGTAATATATCCTATTGGTTCCAGGCCCTGAAGAATACTGCCAAATATAGAAGCCATCAGATTGGTTTAACGGGGGCATGACATGATCTGATCTATGTTTTACAAAATTACTCAGACTGCTAGGAGGAAGATTGATTCTTGGTGGGAGGAGCGAAGCAAGAAGGCTGCTCTGGTCCTGGCGTGAACTTAACAGTGGCCCGAATGCATTTGGAGGGTGATGGATTTGGGGAATATTTTGGAGGTTTTTCAAACAGTTCAGATGAAGGATATGAGAGAAATAGATAAGTCAGAGCTTAAGTTTTGGGACTGAGCAGCTGGGTGAGTGGTGTGCTATTTATAAATAAGACAGTTCTGGAAGCCTGGATGAGGAGCAGGTGTGCAGAAGTGAAAACTCCGGAGGGCAGCATGTGTTAAAGGATGCCTTAAGTTTTATTTATTTATTTTTTTGCAGTACTGGAGATTGAAACCAGGTCCTATGTACCAGCTTACATTCCCAGACTTTTAGTTTTATTTATCTTGCTAAATTACTAAATTGCTTGGGTTGGGCTTAAACTTTGGATCCTTTTGGCTCATCCTCCTAGAATGCTGGAATTTCAGGTGTATGCCATCACATTTGGATAAATTTTATTTTTATTTGGTACTGGTGATTGAACTCAGGACCTGGTGCTAGCAAGCCAGGGACTGGAACCATTGAACTAAATCCCCCGCCCTAATTTTACTTTATTTATTTATTTTTTTTTGAGATAGAGTTTTGCTGTGTAGTTCAGGCTGGCATTGAATTCACTGTAGTAGCCCAGGTGGGCTTTAAACTCCTGGCAATCCTCCCGCTCAGCCTCACAATCCCAGCCTCAGCTGGGATCACAGGTGTGTGCCACCGGCTAAGTTTTATTTTGAGTGTATCCATTTAATGTTGCCCATCACTTTTCCAGATGTAGATCATTAGATGCAGGGTCATGGCTGGAGATCAGTCTCACTTGGGTAATGAAGTATTGGGACACTGTGGAGCAGGAAGTAAGAGGCACAGTATCTGCAAACACATTGTCTGGATACAAATTCCAGCTCAACTCTTCATCGAGTGAACTTTACTGTCTTGGTCTTTTCACGTGAAAACCAGGAATAGTACTAAACATATCTCATTGAAGCAACATGAGGATTAAATTAGTTAAAATGTTACATGGGTCAGGATTCTCTAGAGGAACAAAACCAGTAGAATCGATACATAATTATAAAAGGAGATTTATTAAATTGGCTTTGAGAGAGGTTGGACAGGTAGTTCTGCAGTGGATGTCTGCACTCTGGAGAGACAGAGAACCCCAGAGTTGCTCAGTCCAAGGAGCTGGAAGCCTTAGAATAAGAAGAATCAGAGATGTGGCCCCTGTCTGAGGCTGAAGGCCTGGAAGTCCTCTGGAGAGCTGTTAGCGTGGGTCCACGTGTAAGGGTTGAGGAGTCCAGAGCCTGATGTCCTTGGGGAATGGCAAGAGCAAAAGATGCACCAGCCCAAGCAGAATCAAGATGGCAAGTGACTCTACCCCGTATTAGCTGGTGCCACTTGCATACACAGTGTCCCCCCACTCCCTAGTTTGCTGGCCTACATGGCTGTCATGTCTGGAATCAGTGCCACAGACACATGTAGAAATGTGTTTTACTAATTTCCTAGGCATCAGACCAGTCAATTGGATAATCAAGATTAACCATCGTACACCTGAAGAGCTTAGAATGGTTCCAGATGTTATAGTTTGAGACTCATGTTCCCCCATAGCCTCATTAGGTCAGAAGTAGTTGAATCTGGACTGTGTGATGCTGGGGTTAAGGGTGTGTGATTACTAAACTGCTACACGTGAGTGATTAGTTTGGAACCGCCCTAATCCTGGTAGTCTGAATAAGATAAAAGGGGCTGAAAGATGCTGTTGAAGTCTCTTGTTAGCTCTGCTGCCTTGTACACGTCTGTTTGCCACCCTTGTTTTGGAGCCAGCCAATTATGTACTGAACCTTCTTTGAATTGTAAGCCAGATAAACCTCTTCCCTTTTAGCTTTGGGTGTTAGGTATTTTGTCTCAGCAGAGAGAAAAGTAACTAATACAGAAAATTGAGACCAGGGAAATGGGGTCATTGCTGTGACATTACCTGACCATGTGGCTCAAAGCTTTTGGAACTGGCTGGTGGGAAGGGGAAGAGTTAGGAGAGACTTGGGGATGTTGGCTACACAAACAGAGCTGGAACACCTTAGGCTGTTTTGTATGGGATATTCTGGTTAGAGGACAGAAGACCGGAAGGCCGGGAAAGACCAGGCTCTGGAGGTTTCTGTTGGGAAGGACTGCATTGGCTGCTGGACTCCAGAAGATATGTGTTATGGTTTGATAGGAAGTTTGTCTGCATTTTGGTCATGTTCAGGGACTTTGCCTGAGACTGAGATTAGGGGCAGTGGGCTAATTTATCTTGCAGAAGAAATTTCAAAGCAGTTAAATATTGAGGAGGTGGCATGGGTACTCTGGGGGGCTTTTAGCCAGATCTGTGTTAAGAATCAAGAGCAAAAAGCCCAGCAGAATGATTTAAAATGTTTTGAGTTTGGCCAGAAAGGAAGCTCCAATAAGCTGTGGACTGGAAAGATAGAGCAGAGGACATCTTGATAGCTGAGAAGGAATAAGAGAATAGAAAAGATGGCCAGAGGGCATCCCAGGAAGCATCGAGACTCCACCCTTTGCAATCTCAGAGTTGAAAAGGTGAAAGATTTTGCTTTGAGGGGAAAGCCACAGAGCACCATGTTACAGTATGGTGGCAGCCTATGGAACTTGTTCCAAGATGGCGGGGACCTTGGGAAGTTGCTCCTCAGGACTTGATTCATAGGCATTGGCCTCCTACAGCTAAGAGAGAAGGAAGACTGGCTACTGCTGCTCCCACTGGCTTTAGGTGTGTGCAGAATGCAAGAGTTTTGGGGTCAGGAAAGCTTCAACCCAGATTTCAGAAGAAGGCCTGGGAGGTCAGGCCTTTGAGAGAGAAGTGTGTGAACATGTGAATGTGAAGCTGAAGGTGCAAGAGAGACCCCAGAAATTTGGAGAGGTCAGGAGGATGGATTATCTGGGGAAAGCTGCAAAGAGTG
This sequence comes from Petromus typicus, assembly GCA_004026965.1. Classification (NCBI taxonomy): domain Eukaryota; kingdom Metazoa; phylum Chordata; class Mammalia; order Rodentia; family Petromuridae; genus Petromus; species Petromus typicus. Next base: position 75,616 of record PVIR01003837.1, on the reverse strand, counting down.
AGCAGAGCTGCCCTAAGAGAGAAGCTGCGGAAGTTACAACCATCCAACCCATTTGGAGTTCACAACTTGCCATAGATTGCCAGGGATGCTGGAAGTGGAACTGTGGGATTTAAAGTTTGCCCTGCTAGATTTTACTTACCTTGGTCCTGTTCCTTTGTATCCCCTATTTGTACCTTTTGGAATGATAACGTTTATCTTTTGTCATTGAATGTTTGAAGTATATAACTTTCTCTTCATTTGTACAGGAACTCAGTTAAGAGTTCCCTTAAATTTCAGAGGAGACTTGGTCTTTTCAGCAGTGCTGAAAATATTAGGACATAGGGAACACTTAAAGATGGAGTAGATGTCTTGTGCATGAAGGACTGTACATGAATCTTTGGGGAGTAGTAGCAGAATGTCATGACATTTGTTCTGGATGTCTCCCCAAAGCCTCATTTGGTTAGTGGTAGGTGAATCTGGAATGTGTGATGCTGGGGTTAAGGGTGTGTGATTACGAAACTGCTACATGTGAGTGATTAGTTTGGAACCGTCCTAATCCTAGTTTGAATAAGATAAAAGGGCTGAAATGTGCTATTAAACTCTATTGTTACCTTTGCTGCCTTGTGCATGCCTGTTTGTCATCCCTGTCTTGGAGCCAGCCAATTATGCCTGAACCCTCTTTGAATTGTAAGCCAAATAAACCCCTTCCCTTTTAACTTTGGGTGTTAGATATTTTGTCTTAGCAATGAAAGAAAAGTAATTAACACACCAGATCACAGAAGTGTGAAGCAAATGTTACCTGTTATAATCAGAGTTCAGAGCTTTATTATTTTTATTTATTTATTTTTTTTGAGACAGGGTCTGGCTTTGTAGTTCAGGCTGGCCCTGAACTCACTTTGTAGCCCAGGCTAACCTCAAACTCACAGAAATCCTCCCGTCTCCGCTTCCCTAGTACTGGAATTACAGGTGTGAGCCACCACACCCAGCACTGTGGTACGTGGTACTGATTGCTGCTGGGCGTGAGTCACCATGTTGGGCATTGTGCTGTGTGGTTACCGGGGACTAAATTAGGACTTTGCACTTGCTAGGCAAGCACTGAAACCACTGAGCTAAATCTCCGGTCCCAGAGCTTTATTTTTCTGGTCCATCAGATCAGTTACTAGATATATAGTAGAATCTGGGGTTAATTTCCAAATTTGCCAGTTTTGTATAGTTTTCAGTGACTAGTTCAAGAGGTCTAAATACAAACAGAAATCAGGGTGAAACCAAGTGTTTGTCTTTGCTTTTACTGGGCAGGGAACATTTTCAAACATGAAGCCTAATGAAGGTCCAGATATTGCCTGTGTTGTCTCTGTGTTCTTTTCTCTGTTGGAATTGTCACCTTGCTACGTACTATACAGTCTTGTTTTTTTATTTTTGGCTGCCTTTGATAGGCAGATTTGGGGAGCAGGTATTTTTGACAATTTTGCTTACAGTTAGTGCTTGGAAAGTTGTCTAACTCGGTGGGTAGATGACAAATGAATGATAATTTCCTAGTCTTTATTACTCTTTATGCTTTTTATTTTGTTTCTTCAAATATTTTTCCATCAGAAAACCAAATAAAGAAAGATGGAACCTTAATATGATCTCTGAGCCTTTTTGGTAGGTGTGTAATGCCAGTTTTCATGGAGACCAACCTCTTTGGTGGAATGGACATTCAGAGTAACCGTCTGATGGCAATTTCATTTTGACATTGGAAATCCGTTCTGGGGTTGATGTATGGCTTTCTGAGAGTGATGGCACTTTCTTTGCTGTTTGTTGTCCGCTCCATTTCCCTGCTGGTCTATGTGCGGACAGTCAGTATTGCATCCTAATTGCAGATTCTGATCACAGCTTTTTGCTCAGCAATGCTTGCCGATGAGAGGCGCTGAGAGCTATGGAGGGAGGAAGTTGATACATGGCCTAGTCAATCTGTGACTTATGAGACTTACTGCAAGTCCAAGGCACCGTATTGATTCTAGAAAATGGACTGGATACTGACCTTCATCTCAGAGCCCTCTGACTGGCTCTTGGTCTGTTTATTCCCCATGGAGCACTTGCATCATGCAGTTTTGTTCCAAAATCATTAACTTTTATTTCCTTTACATCCCACCATGATTTTACCATAGGTATGAAGAGTGGCCAAATTGATGTCTTTATTTAGCACAAAAGCTCCAGTCCTGTTTCAATGTCAGCTTTTCAGAGGCAGTTACTTTTTTCTTTTCTTACTCCATAGTTTTACTACCTATGTACTTTTTTTTCAGAAATGTAAGTATTATGTCAAAATACAGTTAATTTGATCCTTACATTTCTTGTGCCAGCGCTGATTAAGTATCACCCTTTGTGTATTATATCACAAGAATATTTAAAATGTGCTTTGCAATTACCCGGATCAGGTCGATCTTAATATTAGGACCATTGTCTAATTTCTTACTGTGGTTGTACCAGCCAGCCATTATGGCACCTACATGGTAGGCGTTCAACACTCGGTGGTTGAAGTGAGTTTAATATTCATTCCTGGGGCTATATGGGCAGGAGCATTGACAGTCTGCCTCTCTCAGGTCCTCCTTTTATCTGCAGAATGAGTGATAGGCTGCAATAGGACTTTCTTCATCAGCCATTCTCTTTGTTGTTGAAATGCAGGTGTGGAGTGGACTTTGAGCTAGCATCTGGGGGAACTGACCTGTTTCTGAATTAGGTTATGATCTGTTCATATCCCAAACACGTTTTCTATCATTGGAGGATGGTCATTAGATTTTTAAAATTGTAATTTACATCCTCAATCATACATGTAATTAAATTTAAATTTGATTTCTAAAATTTTAGAATGTGGGTTCTATTAGAAGGAAACTTGTACTAGAGAATGTTCAATATACAGATAAGTAGTGGAGACTGAGAATTTCAGCTCTTATTGCAGGCCGCAGAGCCACAGGCTCATCTGGGAGTTAAGTTTGTGGCTCCTGAGTTCTGTCTCAATACTAGAGGCTAGTTTGGCGTTAGTTACTTGATTTCCTGGGATTTTAATGAAGGCAGTACATCCCAAACAAACTGGACTCCTGTGTCAGAGGTGACTTGATACCCACTGCAGCCAACCAGGCAGGGACAGGAGCCGCCGAGTGTGGTTGTGAGAAGCACGGAGTCACTTTCTCCTGGCTGTTTCACACAGCACTGTCCATTATTACTAGCCTTTGCTATTGCTGTGCGTGGCTCACCTGAAGGGAGACAGAATGGAACAGAGCCACAGAAGATATGTAGACTATTAAAAAAAAATCAAATAAACATTTTCCCCCCTAAGGCAAAAAGGAGAGAAAGGATTCACATAAAACCTTCTAAGAATAATGATTTCTTCAAAATAAATGTCACAGCCCTTGTCTGGGCTCCAGATTGTCACCAGTATGACTTATGTTCCAGGTGGTGCAACCCAGGACGCTGATGCTGAATGGGGCCAGTCTCCCTCCATCAACACAGCTACAAGTATGGATGGCATGAGTGTATTTTTATTTGTAAACATATGAATTGTTTTATTATGTAGTATGTGAAGTAAAAAATGCTAGGGAGAAAAAAATTAAAGGGAGAGATGATTTGGTTAATAGGTGGGCAACCTCAGACATGAAGCATCTTATTGTAAACAGTGTTTAAGTTTGAAAGCTGTACACAGAAAGGACAGGTATTTCCTGTGTGGAAAAAGACACAGATCCTAGGAGAAGGCGGGCACTGTCATGTCCATGGGCATTTGCTGCTTTCACATACCTTTGGTCATGCGCAGATTGCTCCAAACTGAACAGCTGTATGTCGGACCATTTTCTTTAACTGAATTACAGTATTCCTTTTTATTCCTGTTGGGAAAGAATTAAGATGTAAGGAAGGATATTTATGAGCTTTATCCCTTACTATGAAAGCCAGATCTTTGCATCTGATTTTAATAGCAATTCAAATGACAGAAAAATCAACGAACAAATTGGTTAAATAAAAGCTATTTAATTTTAAAGAGGAATCTTCCCTTCTCTTCCTTTTTAATGTTTGTACATCCACTCCACTTACATAAAAGGGTTGTTTTGGTCTTAATTGAAGTTGTTTTTGAAGCACGTTTCCTGGAAGTAATCAACACCAAGAGTTATTATGTTGAAAAATTTTTTGCCTTTTAAAATGTGTGATAAAACTAATGGTTCATAAAGGGCTGAATTCTGGATACAGAATATGAATAAGAAAAGTAGGCAGAATTGGACTGTTTTTGGAGGACCTGCAGTGGAGTAGTGGGGCCGGTCTTTTTGAGGAACAGCATCGTTGAAGACACACCACTCAAATGCCTGCCTAGCGTGGGAGGCTAACGAGCCAGTGCAGGAGAAAATAATATCGCTCAGTCACTTCACACTGAATTTCTGGACAACACAATGGGGAAGGAAAGAGAGAGGCTAAAAATGCGGTAAGCCAGTGTGTGGACCTAAAGCCCTTGTACACGGGGAAGTAGGCAAAGGAATGAACCTAAGATTCCCTCGTTGGTGGAACCTGTGAATACCTGTCCTTCCATGGCAGAAGAAACAGAAGATGTGATCACGGGTTTTCATCTTGAGCTAAGGTGACTCACCTGGGTTATCCAGGTGTACCCGATCTAATATCCACCTTGAAAGTAGAAGACATTTTCCGAGATAGTCACAGACACACGGTGGAAACAGGAGAGGTTCAGTGTGAGAGGAATCCATTGGTGCTTTAAAGACAGAAGAGGGGAACCAACCAAGGACTCTGGCCCCCTAGAGAGCTGGAAGCAGCTTTTAGTTGACTGCCAGAAGGAAAACGGAGACCCCAGGGCCACACAGCCACAACGTCTGTCTGAACACAACATTCTGCGTCAGTCTGGAGAAGGATCTCTCCCTACAGCTTCCTGAGAAGAACCGAGGCCCTCCTGATACCTTTATTATAACCCAGTGAGATCTGCATCAGACCTCCAGTCCACAAACTGTAAGTCATTGTGTTGGTGATAACCTGTTGGTGCATATGGTTATGGAGCGAATGCGCACAGATCAGGGGGTGTCTCATGGGCAGGTCAGGCTCTGTCTTTGGAACACACTGGCAAGAGTAATGAGACGGTGCTGGATCTGCACTGACATCTCGTAACATGGAGGCTAGTTGAAATCATACAAGGGTGCATTTAAACAAGAGTCAGTTGTGCCTATTACTATAGAAGCTAGGTTTTCATTTTCCAACAGGCCTCTGAGAGACAAGAGATAGTCTTTGTGTTGAGGTATTTAAAACACAACACAAAACAAAAAAAAACCCCTCCAAATTGGGGCCGGGGATTTAGCTCAGTGGTTCCGGTGCCTGTTTTGCAAGCACAAGGGCCCAGGTTTGATCCCCTGTGAGTACATACAATACTGGGTGTGGAGACTCACGCCCAGCAGCAATCAGTACCACATACCACAGTGCCAGGCGTGGTGGCTCATGCCTGTAATCCCAGCACTCGGGAGGCAGAGGCAGGAGGATTGTGATGTGAGTTTGAGGCTGAGCTCAGGGCCAGCCTGAACTACAAGGCGGGACCTTGTCTTACAAACAAAACAAAACAACCTCCAAATTTTGTTAGTGAACGATTCCTTTTGTTTCTACATAAATGTCATATGTAGCGACTGGAATCGCTGAAACTTAAAACAATCACTTGTCCCTGAAAAGTGTTTTGTCTGGCAATTTGGTCCAGTTTGCGTCAACTCCTTTGGTTTTTCCTCTACAGTTAATTGAAACTCCTTCAGAATCAGTGCTTGAATAAAGTCCTTGCAGCCCGGCTGCTGAGTCAGTGATTTCTTCCTCTTCTCAGGCCCCCGAGCGTCTCCCAGTTGATCCTTCTACACTGCGGGAACTGTTACATGTCCCCAAGACTGATCCAGAGATGGCATGATGGGACACAGATGTGCTTTGATTGTCTGTGTCTGGATCCTTCCTAAGGTTTAAATTGTATTATGATTTCACTTGTGGAAAAGATAGTTTTTCAGAATACAAACCACTCAGTGTGATAGTGTTGAGAGCCATAAAAGTTACACTCCCAGGCAGGCCCAGAGTTCACACTGTGTTGATCTGTACTCCTCCATCCCTGCGCCAGGGGTGTGTTTGTGGCTGTGTGCTGTACTATATTGTACAGGCCCATCAGTCCAGGCGAACCATTTCAGGCTTTTATGGACTTGAACTGTATCCTTTTAAATTCATATGTTGAACCCCTAGTATCCAAAATGACTATATTTGGAGATAGGGCTTTTAAGGAGGTAACTAACATGAAACTTAGAGGAATTCTTCCATCCTCCCTCCATAAATATAAGCAAAAACATCATTGCACAGTAATGCACAATTAAATGAGTTCTTTTGGTTCTTGCCTTCTGAATAATGGGGCTTATCAATTCTTTATAAAGCACTTTGGATTCTCGAGCTCAAGCTCTAAAGAAGTCTAATAACTAAATAAAATTTAAATGCCATTAGTACTTCACATAATTATCACAAAGTGCCAGAGGTATTTCAAATGTCAATAAATTGAGTCAGCTATTTTGTTCTGTTTAAGATTTCTACTGAAATGTTAACAGACAGAAAGCTGGTAAAAATACTGTATGAAATTTATTTTTGTTTTAATATTTCTAAATCCCACTTTGCTTGGCTCAGGAGACTGTGACTGTAAGGGAGTTTTAGAGTAGTTTATTGGCTTTTAGAATAGAAGTCAGCATTGTGAATTACCTAATTATACTCAACTTTGGTGCCATTGACATTCTGTAAAACTGCTACAGAACAGTTCATGTGTGGCATGTGTACACTGTAGTTTAATCTGACACTCATTCTTTTCTTAATGTCTGAGTAATTTAGAAACCACTGAAAAAAAATAATTGACATGGAAATACATAGTGTTTTCTTTCTTAAATAACAATATTATATTTCCAAAAAGTCTACTGAGAAGCCAGGGTGAGTGTAGGGGAATACTGTCAAATAATGAAGTGACATGTATTTTTGATATTAATTCTCCATTAGTGAAGGAAAGATTGGACAGCAAAGAGAAAATGGTATAAAATTCTTAGGTGTGTTTGAAAGCAGCAGGAATTTGAGCCAGGTGAAACGGGTTCCAATTTATTTTTTATTTCAGCTGTGCAAAAGACTTGAACATTTTATATATATTCTCTTATTTAATCCTTCAATGTTAAAAGAAGGTGTATATGGGGGCTGGGATTTAGCTCAGTGCTTCTGGCACCTGCCTTGCAAATTAAGGACCTGGGTTTGATCCCTGGTAATCACATACGATAATACTGGGTGTGGAGACTCATGCCCACCAGTAATCAGTACCATATACCACAGTGCCAGGTGTGATGGTTTACACCTGTGATCTCAGCACTGAGGAGGCAGAGGCAGGAGGATTACTGTGAGCTCAAGGCTGAGCTCAGGGCAAGCCTGAACTACAAAGAAAGATCCTGTCTCAGGAAAAAAAAAAAGTGTACAATGTTTTTTAATCAATAAGTATTTATTGACCACTTATGTGCCAGACAACAATGGCTGTGAAATTCACTGAGACCTGGCTCCTGATCTCTCAAATCACAAGAGGGGAGACCACTCATATATAAATGGGGAAAAAAAGTTGTTTATAGTAAGTTAAGTACAAGTAAACTAAGATGGGTCAGTATTGATTTCTAACCATAGCTGATTTTTATGGAGGCATATCTTGAAACAGTCACAATATTACTTTGCAATTGGAAGATCTCTTTGCAATTGGAAGGATTATCAGGCAGCGATGACTCAGACCTCATTTGCAATCAAGACTTATTGAAAACTGCTGAGAGGAGATGAGGGGGGTTTGTTTGTTTTTAATTTTTCCTCTCTCTCTCTCCCCCTCTTATTAATCAGTGAAACTCAGTTTTACAAATAATCTTATGACAGTTCAGGTAGGTAAAGTTTTTTGGGGAAGCAGTTTTTGTGTATGAAGAACAATAACATGCTGTATTTTTCTGTAAATAATTATTGATGAGATTAACATTTTCACAAAAACAAATGTTTAAAGTGTAGATCATTATACATATATTTACAAAGACCATAATCAAACATGGATTTTTCCTTTTTTGAGTTTTCTCACTACAAAAAGTGTATGAGGCAATGCATGTATTAAACAGCTTGATTTAGCCACATTGTGTACAAATCACATTATGTTACAAACTGTATATACTTGTTAATTACAAAATAAAACTATGGTTTAGTCCAAAAATACATTTATTGAATACAGCTCTACACATCTGAGCAAGTTATGCCAAGGCTTGTGATGTGCAAGCCACATCCAAGGAGAGCATCTGGAATGGCTGCTGGCCTGGAAGGAAGCACATATCGCACCAAGTTCTGCCTTTGTGAGTCCCATTCCCCTCAGGACTCTCCTCCTGCGCACCAGTGGAGTCTGGAGGAGGGGTTGGGCAGTGAAGTTTCCTGAGCTGTGTCTGGAAGGGGACAGGTGCCAGGGTTTAAATTATCTGGCGTTGTAGCCCAAGCCTGTCCTCTGCCAGCAGATGGGGAGATCTCAGCAGAGAGCTGCTGCGGTGGCTGCTGGGACATGGGATGCTCTTCACTGTTTGAGTCGCCTTGCAGTGGGAGAGCAGCTCTCTGTGGGACTCAATTTGCCACTTCCTCTGGAGAGGGCCCATTTTCCCCTGACAACCCAAGGAAGTCCTCTGGTGTGTAGTTTACCATGAAGCTCACTCTGTTGACTCCATAGCAGGAGCTGTCTTCATGAAGTTGACTCAGAGATATGGGCTGTGTGGGGCATTCAAAAAAATACAGTTGTGGGCCAGGGATTTAGCTCAGTGACTCAGGGGGGCTGTCTTGCTAGTGGTAGGACCTGGGTTCGATTCCCCAGTAACCACATACAATACTGGGTGTGGAGACTCTTACCCAGCAGCAACCAGTACCACATACCACAGTGCCAGGCGTGGTGGCTCACACCTGTAATCCCAGCACTCGGGAGGCAGAGGCTGGAGGATTGCTGTGATGTGAGTTTGAGGCTGTGAGACCCTGTCTCAAAACAAAACAAAAAAACAATTGTGGGCTCAGATGGTTCACTGTCATTCTTGTATGACTGTGGATCTTAGTTTTTGGACACATTAGAATTTTAAAAAATACTTCTACCTGAATCCTGCTCAGACCAGTTAAGTGAGAATAGCCAGGTATGTGGCCCAGACATCACTATATCTTAAAGTCCCATCATGTGCCTTTATTGTAAGGCCAGGGTTAAAAATTATAATTTACTTTGACTCAGGCTGCCCACACTAAATCATTAAAAGAGGTGATTAATTTTGAGGAAAAACCAACAGATAACATAGGGCATTAGTACAAAACAAAACAGCCTTTCAGTTAGATGAAACAGAACAACAACAGAAAAACTACAAAGAATTTTATAAATCATTAAAGAATGAAAAAGATAGCTTGCGGGTGAGAGCTTTGGAAAACTGAATGGAGTAAGAAGCTTGTAACAGACAAAAGGAAATGAAAATGAGAAGTGAAGATGCTTGACAGGCATAACTAAGAGGAAAAGGGAGTAGAGGGTAATAATAATGAAAGAAGTAAGAGCATTTCCCCCTAAGAAGAAGGAAGACTTCAGTCTAAAATTTAGAAGGGATTTATGGCTCCTGAATTGGCATCAGAATTAAAGGTCTCAAATATTTAAGTGGATGATATAATAACAACAGATATTTATTTAGCTTAATGGCAAAACTCAAAGAGTCCTATAGCCAAGAGAGCATTTGTTATTCTCTTTGGAAAAATATTTTTTGATTCGGTTTTTACATTGATGTACATCATGTGACAAATTACACAAGGGTGTATAATGAAAAGGTTGAGTTATTCAAAGGGGTGAGGATAGTGAGTTGAAGAAATGCACATATCTATATATCTATATGGATGATCTCCAGTTTACAGGGGCTTGACATGATTTTGCTACTTTCCTGTGGTGAAAAAATAAGCCTTCCGTAGAAACTCTGCTTTGAATTTTGATATTGTCCTGGGCTGGTGAAATGCAGTATGATTCTGTTTTGATCTGCTGGTTAGCAGCAGCCAACTGCACCTCCCAATCAGCCTTGTGATCTTGAGGGTGAACAAAAGTGGCTTGTGTGTTACTAAGCTGTGACATTCAGCAGGCCAAGGATATTTACAGCATTTTTGACTTACCATAGGTTTATCGAGAAATAGCCCTACAGGAATTGAGAAGTGTTGATCCCTATATCTACCTATATACACATAACACATATATATCTCCTCTCACACATGTATGTGTATATATTATAAAAATGTATACTAAAGATATTTGAAATTAAAAAGTGCATAATTTTAAACAAAAATTAAGAGACGAGATCTAAAATTTTAAAGCCATCTCTGCAAATCTGAGGCAGGGCAAGGCCTTAGCAAACCATGTCTAGAAGCCTGTAGAGGCGGGATGTGGTAGTTGGCCATGTGGCCATAGATTGGGGTAAAGACATTGTAATATATTCATTTGGTGCCAGGGAAATACAAGTTTGAAAGTAAATCATCAGCTGGTGTTGGTGGCAGAGGTACTAAAACTAGACTCAATGTAGCATTCATCATAATTATTAGGTATAGATGTAGAACTGGTAACTTTACAGAAAAAGTCAGAGTGAGAGGAACATAATAGTGAGATTAAATTACTACATCTGAATATTATCAAGTGTATTATCACAACACATGAAAATTTCCATCATAAGGCAGAGATTTTCATGGAGGTTAAAATGAAAAATATATCCAGAAGATAGAATAATTATTAGTGCAACTAAATAGTCTGATTTCAATGCAAAAAATGTCCGAGCATGATGGTGCCTGCCTGTCTCCCAGCACTCAGGCTGAGACAGGAAGAAAGCTGCCAGTGACAGGCCACCCTGGGCTGCATAGTGAATTCAAGGCCACCTTCTGCAGAGTGAGACTCTGTCTTAAAAACAATTTCCCCAAAGGCCTTTGTATAAATATTTTAATCCTAAATTTATTGAGATATCATGAAATTAATATGTTACTCTTGGCCTCTCTAATAACAAGAGGTGCTCTAAGTGGTGGCCGTTAGCTTTCAGACATTAATTTTCTTTTTCTTAAGTGGATATACATTTTTTTGCTTCTACCTATATCTATATGTCTATATCTAGTAGGCTTTGTTAAACTTATTAGAAAAATATTAGTGACCAATTCAATAAAAACCCAAGTTATATTACATTTAAGTTATATAATTAAAACTGAAAGGAATACATACTAAAAAATTTAATTTATGCACAAAGTGCATAAATTTGTGTTTCACAAGTATAATTTTCAAAAAATGAATAAAATCATTGTATTACAATATTTTCCAGGTCACATTTCTAATTATAACCAATAAAAATAGAAAACAATACTGTAATTATTATTATTTTTTTTTTTTAGGTTTTTTGAGACAGGGTCTGGCTTTGTGGTTCAGGCTGGCCCTGAGCTCAGCCTCAAACTCACATCACAGCAATTCTCCTGCCTCTGCCTCCCAAGTGTTGGGATTACAGGCGTGAGCCACCATGCCCAGCACTGTTGTATATGGCACTGGTTGCTGCTAGGTGTGAGTCTCCATGCCTAGTTTGGTATGTGGTTACCGGGGAATCAAACCTGGGCCCTTGCGCTTGCAAGACAGGCACCGGAACCACTGAGCTAACTCCCCAGGCCCAACAATACTGTAATTATTGAAAAATCTTGGCTATTTATAATTTAAAAGCAAATCTTCAAATAAGGAAGAAATTTAAGCTATCATAAATTATCAAGGTAGGAAAATACCAAAAGATCAATATATATTATAGCTTTTATGACATGGCATTGTTTTATTCAAAATATTATTTAAAAACCTGTGTAATAAAGATAACAGATATTTAATTTAGATTATGAAAGGCCTAAATTACAACATGTGAAAGAATATAATAGTAACTAGTACTCTAAAAGATGACATTAAGAAAAATATATATTGTGAAAGGATAAGTAGTATCCCCAAAATACAGGCCTTTGGAAAAACCAAAATACCTGTCATATTTGATGATGGAAAATATGAAAAGATAAATATATGCAATAATTAGAGAAGTATAGCTGACAATATTATAGATACTAAAAATAGACATTTTATAAGAGTATCTCTTCTGAGGGTTATATTTTATTGGTAAATGGTTTCTTGCTTATTTCATTATTCTGAGTACATTTGTTTCACTAACAGTTTTATCCATTTTGTGAGAATATCTAAATTTACTTCTGACAACTTTCTGTATAAGACCAACATCTCAAAACATCCTCACACCGTCTTTCAAATAAGATTTGTTTTTTTAGCCATGGAAGAGGTTTGTGATACAGTTCATCAAAGTTAGTGTCTGGGTTGATATATCAAGAAGGAATTCACCTCACAGCAGCTGTGAGTGTGTGTGTGTGTGTGTGTGTGTGTGTGTGTGTGTGTATGTATGTATATATGTATATGTGTGTGTAGGTATGTATGTAATGTGTGTTTGTATGTGTGTGTGTATGTGTGTATATGTGTGTGTGTGTGTTTCTAGACCAGCAGTGCACGCAGCAGGTCACTCTGCTCTGGCTTCTCTTGCACCAGATAGAAACAAGAATGAATGCATTCTCCCTTGATGACAACTTGAGTTTTAAAACTCGGCAGGGTGGTGTAGTTCACGTTTTCAGCCTCTGCCATTGTTGAACTGGTTGGAATGTGTTTAATAATATTAGGAACAAATTTTATATGTTACTTTGTTACAGAAGACTTAACAAGAGCTGCGTATGAAAGTCTCATCTCTTGAGTACAAAAAACAGTGTCTCCACACTGAGGCTCCTGGGAAGGAGTTGGAAATGGGTGAACCATACTTCAAAATTTACATGAAATTCTCCAGATTCAAAGAACAGAGACTAGAAAACCATGACTGATATCAATGCCCAGCACTGAGTATTATCATATAAAACTTACTATGTTGGAATATTAAAACACAATTTTTCAACTTCCTTGTCATATTTTCCCATTTATAACAATTGCTAAGGTTTTGAATGTGGGAACTAGGCCCTTTGGTTTAAGCTGGCGTAGTCTTTTCCAGTGGTTTGCTCTTTTTTTAGCCAATGGAGAGCTTTCACACACACCTGGAAAAACTCTTTCCACCAGAGATGATCTCGTTTGTGTTGATAAGCAGGAGACAGATGTCTGGTTGCTTTAGCAGTTTCTAACTAAAGTTAAACTAGAGTTGCACTCACATGTTGTATCTTTTTTGTTTGTTTGTTTGTTTTTTTAGGTTTTTTGAGACAGGGTCTGGCTTTGTGGTTCAGGCTGGCCCTGAGCTCAGCCTCCAACTCACATCACAGCAATCCTCCTGCCTCTGCCTCCCGAGTGCTGGGATTGCAGACGTGAGCCACCACACCTGGCACTGTGGTATCACATATTATATTTTATAGTAAAACTATGTGAGTGGAGCTCTTAGTTTATTAAAAAGAATAGTGTACTCAAATTGTCTGATTCTCAAGCTGGAATCCAACTTTAAAAGAAAAGCCCATGTATAACTTCTAAGATTTAAAATTTTAATATTAGAGTACATGTGTCCATTGGCTCTTAATTCATATTTTTTTGTTTTTCTTTCTCCCCAAGGCAAAAAGTTAGTATAGCCCTGTGAAAAGAACAAGACAAAAGGTGCATGATTTTAATATATTTGTTGTTGTGTTCCAAGTTAAATTATGTGTTTGAATTTTGTATTGTTTCAGTATATTTATTCTTACATATTTATAAACAGAGTTTTGTTTTGTTGGAAATCCCTGAGTGTGTAACTTGATCCTTGAATTATGACAGATAGAATTATCTGAATTGCTGTACTGCACTTATCACAAAACTCCACTTCCCTATGCAGCAGAATAAAGATGATTCAAAATGTTATTTATTATTTAAGGGAGGTATCAGGCAAGAAAAGTATATAAGCCAACACATATATTTTCAGATGATTAAATGAAAAATAAATACTAAACTGAAATGTTTGATAGTCCAAGAAGCAATTTATAATGAGTATGTGACAAAGATGTAGGCTTTATTCCTGCTTTACATCACTGGAGTCCATGTAGCTTGGTCTTAAATTTTGTGGACAGGTTTGTGAGGTTCTCGTCTCTCATCTTTGATCTTGCTTTAGGAAAAGGAATTAAGTTGTTTGGTATCTTTATAAAAACATTATAGATTCTGTTTTCTATCTGAGTTATTTTAATGATAGTTTATAAGCTGTTTCTATGAATGTGTAGTCCTGAGAATTATTGTCCCGATTTAATGATCTGATGAGGAACACACATCTATTGAATAAAGGAGTTGGAAGCTCGGAGGAACTACTTGAGGATTTATGATTCGCAGTGTGTATCATCTCGTATCTTCCTGGATGATATACGAAATCTATGTCAAGACTGATTATGAGCATCTGGAAAGGCTATTATTTCTACTAGCCCTCTATTTCTTTTCTTCCTCATATACTCATCTCCACCTTGTTCACCTCTGTTCTACTTCAGTTCTAAGAAATGTCACCTTTCCATCTTATTTTCCTGGAAAAATGCCAGCTCTGTTCACTTTGTGTTAGAATGTAGATCTAAAATGTCCCCAGAGTCTCATGTGGTTGCTTCATGGGGGCTCTATAGCTAACTGTGCTGTTAGGAGGTGAGAGCTGGCTCCCAGTATATGATTTGGAAGGGTGTAGCTCCCTCTCTGGCTACTGCCTTCACTCTCTGTCCTTCTTCAATTATGTGAATAGCTTTATCCTGCCAGACCTTTTTTCACCATGCCGTTTCTGTCTTGAAGCCTGCTGACCGTGATCTGTGACTTTAAAGAACTGAGTCAAAATAAATCTCTCTTCTTTTACATTTTGGGCATCAGGTGTTTTATCCCAGTGGTGAGGAAAGTGTCTATACAGATTTTGGTAGAAGGTGCAGGATTATATCTGAAACTAACCTAACCATATATTTTAGAAAGTTTTGGAATTAGTTTGTGGGAGGAATTTGCAAAGGTTTAGAGATAATTGCTAGAGAAGCTATACAATGCTATGTAATAAGCTGAGCTTCCCGGGAGATTCTGTTCATAACTCAGAAGATCAGAATGCTGAAAGAAATGTATATGGGAAAGGTTAGTCTCATGAGGTTTTAGTTGGAAACAAGGATTCCACTGACTGTTGGATTCAAGGCCATGTGTGTTATGTTCTGGCAAAAAATTAATCTATAGTTTGTTCATGT
This sequence comes from Petromus typicus, assembly GCA_004026965.1. NCBI lineage: Eukaryota > Metazoa > Chordata > Mammalia > Rodentia > Petromuridae > Petromus > Petromus typicus. The sequence goes on along the minus strand of PVIR01003837.1, from coordinate 60,391 downwards.
CCTGAGATCTGCAGGAGACTGAGGTAAAGTGCTATGGGCTGGTTAACCTGGCACAGAAAATTTCAAGGGAGCTCAATGTTCACTCTGTGGTGTGAGTGCTGATTGCTGCTTTGAACAAGATCTACCCTGAGAAACAGGAGGAAAAAGCCCATTCTAAAAGTTTTTAAGTTTCTCCAGAAATGGAATGCCTGTAAAGCTGGAGTTAGGGAAAACACAGTTGCTTAGAAGATTAACATTTAAAAGAAGTCAAGTAATTTGCATCAGGACAATAGAAAGTATGTCTTAAGGAATCAACAAGACCCTGTCCTTTGTAGGCTCAAAGGTACAAAAAGTGAAACAATTCCCTCTCTGTCTCTCTCTTCTTTCTTTCTGAATTTTCTTTCTTGAGAAAAGAGTTCTAGGGCTCCTTATTTGAGAAGGGTTCCCTAGAGAATTTGCTTTCCTATTTCACAGTACTCCACCATCCAGACACCCAGAGGCCACTGCAGGCATTGTCTAAGGAGGCCTGGCAACAGAACTTGGCATTATCCATGTATGGTGGTTTTTTTTCAAGTCTTTTTTTTTTGAGACAGGGTCTCACTGTATGGTTCAGGCTGGCCCTGAGCTCAGCCTCAAACTCACATCACAACAATCCTTCTGCCTCTGCCTCCTGAGTGCTGGGATTACAGACGTGAGCCACCATGCCCGGTACTGTGGTATGTGGTACTGAATGCTGCTGAGCGTGAGTCTCCACACCCAGTATGGTATATGGTTACCCGGGGATCAAACCCAGGCCCTTGTGCTTGCAAGAAAGGCGCAGGAACCACTGAGCTAAATCCCCGGCCCCATGCATGTTGGTTTTGTGGGCATGCAGAATGTAAGAGCTGTGGGATCAATGGTTTCACCCAGATTTCAGGAGTGTATCCCGGATAGGGCAGTGTGGGATGCTGTGAGTGAAGCCAAAGGTGCAGCTGAAATCTCAGGATATGATGCCAGGGATGTGGTGCATCTGAGCCAAGCTACAGGCAGAGGCAGTGGAGCTGCCCCAAGATAGATCCGTGAAGGTTGCAACTGGCATTGCTGCGAGGAGTGCTGGCCAAGCTGTTTGGAGCTCTCATCTTACAACAACTTGTCCCAGGTACTAGACATGGAATTATAGGATTTATGCTTTTCTATGCTGGGTTTTGGTCTTGCTTTGCTTCCACTGATTTCTATCTTCCTAATCTTCCCTTTTAGAATGGGAGTGTTTATTCTGTGTATGTTTGCAATGTTTAACTTCCTTTTTGAATTTTACAGAGGGTGACACCTGAATTTTTTTTTAATCTCAGAAGAGATTTTGGACTTGGACTTTTCAGCAGTGCTGGAACTGTTAAGAATTTGGCAAATTTCAGAGAAATTTCAGATGCATTTGCACAAAGAAATGCATATGAGTCTTTTGGGATCAGGGGAAGAATGTTGTGGTTTAGATAAAGAATAACCCCAGAAGATTCATGTGCCCAGAAGTGGGGTTTTCCAAAGGAAATTATGTAATGAAGCTGATACATCAGACTTGATTTTCGGAGATGAGGTCTGGCTGGAAGAGGCATGTCACAGAGTATGTGATATGGAATGGCTTATTTCCCTCTATTCTTCCTCTGCTTCCTGGTTGTGTTATGTGAGAGCTTTCCTCCTCCATGCCTCTGCCATGCCATTTCTGCCCTGCAGTTAGCTAATCATGGACTGCAACTATGAACAGAAATAAACTTTTTCTTCTTCTCCCCCTTTTCCTAAGTTGGGAATGCCAGATACTGTGTCCCAGTGATAAGAAAGTGACTAAGACGCATGTTCAGAACCCATCCTTGTAATTCTCATAGTGACCCCTTTCCCTTCTTCTGTCTTTACTTCTTACTCTCCCCTGACTCCTTATCCTTGGTGTTTGTCCCCACGTAGCCCCAATCCTACTTTTTCTTCACTTTGTAGCAGAAGTTCATTGGCTGTACAACTATGCATTTGTTTCACAATCTCTCTTTAATTGCCATCTGCCTTTCACTCTTTCTGACCTAGCAATGCTTTTACCCCATCACCAGTAAATTTCTTGGTATCAGTTAAGCCCCTAGAATGCTGTTACATTGTGGTCTAGTTTAACTCTAGTTTAGATTTCTGCTTGTTACCTAATTTCAACTTAGCTGGACTTGCTGCAGTGTAAGAGATTGTCTGATTCTCTGAAGGTACATTTATCTCTGCATAGTTTTTGCATGAAATTGTTTATTGGATTTCTGTTATTTTCAGACATCTAGTTAGTATCTGCCTGTTCACGATTTTCACCTGACTGTCTTGAGCACAGATCTCCTTCTTCATTTTCAGGCCAGATTGATTTGTCACTGCCATGTGGATATTTGAAGGAGACCAAACATTGTCTGAAATTCTGATTTTTTTTTTCCTCTCACAGTATTCTTCTATCCCTGTTGTGTAAAAATATTTACTTTTAAGACAGAAAACTAAACATCATACATGCCCTCTATTTTTCTTTTATTCCTTATCCATCAAATCCAGTCATATTATTAACTTGAGGCTTATTTTATAATTCCTATATATTCTAAAAGTATTATCCAACCCAGGTATGCTGTCTCATGCCTGTAATCTTGGCGACTTGAGTGGATGAGATAAGAGGATCCTAAATTCATGGCCAGCCTGGGTATATTAGAAGACTCTCTCTGAAAATCAGAAATAAAAAGGATCTGAGCCCTTTGAGTGCCATGCTGTGGGTTCAGTCCCTAGTAATGGAAATGAAGTATTGATTTCTCTTCATTTCCTTGGAAACTCTCAGTTTTCAGGACAAAATCTTCTGTTTCCTTCGGAGCTTGTTTCTTGTTTCTATATTTCGGACACAGTGGGAATTACTACTACCTCCTTATTTATCAATCTGCCTATATAATTAACTCCCTACAAGCCATAGTACAAAAAATCTAAAATCCAAATATATTTATAAAACTCATGTGTCTTAGACCATTTTCATTGTGCCATTCAAAATACTCAAGATATGATTCTTATATCTTTCTCTATAGTCTCATTTTTTGTTTCTTGAGCATATTAGACTCCAAATATGCTGAGTTGCCTTAAAAATTTAATTTAAATTTTCATATTTTAAGGTGAAATTCTGGTTTTCAATTTTTTTTTTTTTAATTCTTCCTGATGTAAGGCGTGTGGTTCAATAGAGGCAAATGTTCAAGGCAAACACACATCAACTTTTTTTCTTTTGGGTTTTTTGGGGGTACATTTTAGGCATACATTATGATCATGTTCATCATTGGGAATCTGTACCTGTACAAGATATGTCTTGATTCTTATTTTGTTCTATTCTCCTGACTTCTGTTCACCACCTTAACCCCCTAATGAAGCACCTTTAACCCAGGCTGGAACTAATAGTTTGAAAGTACATGCTGGTTAAAAGAGGTGTAAAACAAAACATTTTAAAGTAAAACTTCTGTCATCAAATAATATATAACATAAGTCAACTTATTTCAAAATTGTCAAATGATAAGATAGTTCCACACACTATGTCCTTGAACATTTATTGCCTAAGGAAATATTCTAAAATGCCAGATGTTTCATTACTTGAGCATATTTTTATAAAATGGAAATTTATTGATTGCCATCAGATGGAAATTAGAGACAAAATCAACTATTTAAAATCATTTCAATTTATTTTCTTATATTTTAAAGCACATATACACATACACTCATCCACTTAAATATAGATACATATGTATGTGTGAATGATTTTGCTAAATGCATTATGCAGTACATATTCACTAGAATTATATTTCTATGGTTCTATATTCAGTATTTTTGAAAAAAACCCTGCAATGTGTATATACCAAGTGTAAAGGCAGTATACTTATATTTATAGAAATTGAAGAGAACGTGATTTGAATTTCTTTTTAAGCTAAAGAATGTTTATATTGGCTCTGTGACATCAAAAGTCAGGTGACCAAGACTCTTGTGTAGATTCATAGCATCATTGTTAATCCCTGGCTTTATCAGAGTTCTGTATTTTGTGGATTTGCATCACTGTCTAGTGCTTTTTCATGGCAACCTGAGGGAGGACTGCCTGTATGAATGTTTCTTACAGGGCAGATCTGCTAGCATCTAACTCTAAATTTGTATCAGGAGGTGTCCTGGGTCATGGATTCCCATTCATCTGGCCTGTTACCATGCTGGCTCTTCTGCCCTACCTGCCCTTGTTGCCTTGTTTCCGATCATGTGTGGACTTCTGCATGTGTACAGAGCTCTAGGACTGTTAGAGCTTTTCAGTCCTCTCCATGAACATCTCATTCTCTAGATAACTCCTTTTAAACTTTGTGACTAACTTATTTTTTTTCTTTAACTTCAGCTATTGCCTACTATCTTGAGCATCTATGATACTAACCAACTGCCCGTTTTCCATGAATTATACCCTCTTTTGCTGGAAAAATTTGTTTGCACTGAGCAAACTAAGCCACTTAAAATGAAGGCAGTTTTGCAAGAAGAATCCTCCAGGGAACCACCAGACCGGCCAAGTAATGAAAATTCTTTCAAATTGGGCTTTGAAAGAGATCTTCTTTCTCTACTAGCTGCCAAATCAGTGATTTTTATATGATGTCTTTAATCCTGGTATGAAGAACAGGATTGGGCAAGCTACAACAACCCCACCAAACTCTCTGCTTCCTGAGCTTTAGCACTTTTTCTTGCAATTTCATCCTCAGTTAGCACAAACTTTTGGTTAATTAGAGTTTTGAACATATTGATTCTGACAATTTTTAAAAGCATTTTTCTCATTTCTTTTATAGAAGTGGGATACTTGGGAGGTTTTTGTTGCATCATTTCACTGACACCCACTACTCAGTTCCTGTTTGATTCTTCTTTGCAACAAAATGAAATGGATTTATTAAAATACTAAAAAGTTGACAGAGGATGGTGAATTGGGTCTACTTTTTCTTCCCTAGTAAGTATGACATATAGTGCCTATACTGAAGACTTGTTATCATCCCCATGAAGGATGCTAATGAGGAACTATTGTTATGTTGTTTACATGCCACGCCTCACAGAAACCTGCTAAGTGTATTTATTTTTTTCAGACAATGTCTCGCTTTGTAGTTCAGGCTGGCCCCAAAGTCACTATGTAGCCCAGGCAAGCCTCGAACTCACAGCAATCCTTCTGCCTCTGCCTCCTGAGTGCTGGGATTACAGGCGAGCCACCATGCCTGGCGTTGTGGTAGGTGGTTATCAGAGTATGAATATGGGACCTTGCACTTGCCAGGCAGACACCAGAACCACTGAGCTAAATCCCCAGCCCTGCTAAGTGTATTTTCTAAAAGCAAGTTTAAAAATCAGAGATTGTTATGGGTTGTGTTTCGCTGTCGCCTCAGTGCCTCATGTGAAGGAGGTGAGACTGTTTTGGAGATGGCTGAATCTAGAGTGTGTGGGACTAGGATTAATGGTGCATGATTACTAAACCACCACACGTGAGTGATTGATTTGGCACCGCCCTAGTCTGGGTAGTGTGAATAAGATAAAAGAGGCAGAAATACCCTGTTAAGGCTCCCTTGTTGCCTTTGTCACCTTGTATGTGCCAGGTTGTTTCTCTTCTTTGATACATGTCTGCCGTCCCTGCCTTGGACTGAAGCCTTTGCAAAGTGTGAGCTAAATAAACTTTCCCCTTGACTTGGGGAATTGGATGTTTTGTCTCAGCAATGAAAGAAGGGTAGTTAACACAGGGATGACTGTGAGTTTTGTCCACAAACATGTAGGTAGTTTGTGTTGATTTCTGGGAGCTTGGGACTTCATTCATACTTGTACTATTCTTGAATTTAAAATGTGTGAGTGTGGTGGGTAAGAGGAGTGGGTGTGACAGACTGATTTTGGAGATGAGATCATGCATCCTGGCATTAAGCAGGTGGATGGAGAGGGGTGGAGGAGAGGAATGGTCCAGGGCCCTGATTATATAAACACAATACAATAAACTATAAAGAAGAAAAACAAATGTGGACTAGGTGGACTGAGGGCAGGGAGAGAGAAGAGTGAGAAGAATGAGAAAAGCAAGAGAAAAGAGCTTATCAGATGTAGGAGCACAGAAGTAGATAAGTAAATAAGCAAAGAAAACTTGGTGATACCTCAATAAGAAAATCAAGCCTAATCAGGAGCCTGCATTTCCTGATGGAAGGTAGGTGATAGAATGGACTCTTTCTGGCATCAGCATCTAATGTACTCTTATTTTTCCTCCCATTTTAAATTGAACTTTTCCTCTCCCCTAAGAGATGGCAGAGTAACCATAGCAAACTGATTGTAAACATATGGTGTGTGTTAATGTGATCGTTGGATTCGTCATTATGGATTTAGTATGACCATTAACATCGAACTGCCTAATTTCCCAATAACCATTGAAAAATTAGAGCTGCATCATTGCCACCCTAGTACTCGCATAATAATTTTGTCATTTCTAAAAGCATTTAATCGTTGCAAAATGCTTAAGATCCTTTTCCCTTTGTATTATTTTGACTTTGGACTTACATGGATATGATTTATTTTTTGTGAGTTGCATTTCTATATAAAATAAAAATTACCCAGTTAACAATTTTGTAATTAAAAAAAACGGTCATACTTATTGTCTCAGTCACTGTCCTGTCACTGGGACAAAACACTCGACACCTACAAATGGAAGTGAGAGAAGTTTATTTTGGCTTGTGGTTTCCATCCATGGTTGGCTGGATCCGAGGCAGGAATGGCATGGCAGAAGAAAACAGTTCAGTGCCTAGCAGCCAGGAGGCTGAGAGAAAAAGGAAGAACCAGGACAAGAATCTACCTCCCCAGGTCAGCCCCTGGGACCCATTTCCTAACAGCGAATTCAGATGCTGAGCTCATTATTCATGAGCATAATGCTTCTGTGGGCCAGTCACCTTCTAAACACATGAAGCTTTTGGAGACGTATGAGATCTGAATTATAACACTTCTAGTATCTCATTTTCAGGATATTTCTCTTCACGAGATTAATTTTTATTTGATGTTTTTGGTTCTTGGTCCGTATCAAAGCTTTTAAGAAGAAAGTAAAACTCCTGTGAAGGGGTTGGACTCAGGTCAGCAAAGTGGAGGAGTTTCGAGCCATCCAAATTGAAGGTGAGTTAACTCCTTCACCCTTCTCCTGCTCACACTGCTGCCAGCTGTCCCAAATACAGTTACAATATTTTGTAGTCAGAATCTTCAGCACTATTAGTTTCAGGATGAAAGAGAAGCACAGGGCCTGGTGGGTGGGTGGTTCCTGTAGCTCAGGAGGAGGATGCCAGAGCTTTCTCATCCTCGGCTCTGATGCTGACCGCCCCAGAGGACATGGCTGCTCCTGGCACACCAGGTTTCCCCAGGGTCTCCAGGAAACCTGCTCCTCCTCCACTATGATCAAAGTCACTCCATCAAGTAAATCAAATGAAGGTTCCAGCAGCTAACAAGAGGATCAAAGCGTGCAAGGTGCCTATCCATACCCTGAGTTCTTGCTTCTTAACACCTAGAGAAGAAGGTGATAGACTGGTGAAGCTCCTGGCTGACAGAAGAGCCTATCTCAAAGGCAGGAATCCTGAAAAGTGTTGTAAGGGCACAAAGACTACTTCCTTGTGGTCTTCAAGAGCACTTGTGAATGCATAAAGGTGCCTGTGGCATTGAAGTGAAGGAAGTAGACCCAGTTAGCCACTCTTGTGTGCTTGGCAAAAACGCTAGACCTCACTTATGACGGGGAGCTAGCTGTGATCAAGGCATGCCCAAGACTGGCCTGTTGATACTTGTTCTGGGCATGATCTCCATGGAGGGTAATGGTGCCCCTGAAGAGAAAACCTGGAAAACATTGAGAGAGATCGAGCTGTATGGCAACAAGAAGAGTTTCGTTTATGGGGATCCCCAGAGGCTCATCACCGGAGAATGGGTGCAGAAACAGTATCTTGAGTGCCCACATGTGCCCACCAGGAATCCACTGTACTGTCAGTTCCCATGGAGTCCAGGAGCCCATACTGAAACCACCGAGATGTAAGGAACTGTATCTGTCTAACATCGTCAGGGCCTCTGATAGATACTTGGTACTAGGCCACTGAGATTTTGGGTAAAAGAAAGAACTCACGAAAGTAAACTATTTTGTGCATCTGCTACTTAGTTATTTTAGAAACTGAAATTGAGAAAACCTCAATGTCACCAGCAGGTAAAGGTAAGGAGACCAAGACCTGGATTGCTCTATTAATTGCTCTTTATTATTCAGGAAACTTAAGGCTTTCTCTAACAAGTATGCACCACGACAAGTCACACTTCATATCAAGTCCAGGCTAAGATGTCTAAGTCATGCCTGATAGATAATCTAAATCACTACAACTCAGGTCACTACAGCAAGTATCAGAAAGTCCCCACAAGTCCTCCTACCACGCTCAATACCAGGTTCGGATCATCCAGTCCGCCGATGGATTATGCCACGTCAGTGGTGATAGAAGTTGATGCAGTCTTGAGGAGTCAAATGTCCATCGGGCAGCACATCGGCATCCCTGAGGGCATCTGGCTGCCGACCTCTTGTTCATCTTCCTTAAATGCTCGTTCTCTGGCAAAGCCTCAATTTATCACTCAATTCCAGCGTGGGGGTTGCTGGTCTGGCATCGATAGGTATCCGGAGTGTTTATAGTGTATCCTACCTCCCACGTTTTGGGTCCTTATCTCTAAGCCCATGTCTATACCCTCTGCACTCAATCTGATCGATCAGCTTTCCTTTCCCCCAAACACTTCTTTAGAGAGGAGAAATGGAAGTCTGTAGAAAACATTTTGCCAAAGATCACTATCGTTTGTGGCTAAGCCAAATTTATAATGATAATCTGGTTCCTAAATCTAGTGCCTTTCATTATCCCTTAAAAGATTTCTGAGCACTCATTACCTGAGGGATTCACATGCTATTGTGGTTCCTTGTATCCAAATCATGAATGCCTGGATACGATGAGTTCCACCGTGCACCTTCTAGAATCTGCCGTTTCTTTCCCTCTACGCTCTTGTTTCCTATTATCAGCTTCTGTGTGATAATGAGTGTTCTGGGTAAACCCCAGCATGCAGGCATATGTACTGGAGTCCTATTATTTTTTTGTTGAACATTTACTTTCATTAAAAGTAGGCTTTGAAATCCTATCTAGAAGCTCTCTGTTACCCTATTTTAAATTTTAAAAGGTAGACATCTTGAAGAGGGCTCTTCCAGTTTGAGAAGCATTTAAATCATAATACTGGCTCCAAATAAATATGAGCCAAGAGCCTGCTTGAGTGTATTTAACTCAAAGTTTTGAGATGGAAATTTTTTTTATTGTTGGCATAAGTTTTGTAAATGACATTACTGGATATTTTTTGTTTCTACCTTTAAAGCAAAAGAGATAGATTAACAGGTAATGATGTCCAAAATCAGTATGTTTGCAGTGTCTTAGTTAACTAGTATCAACCATCTTAGTGTCAGAGTGGCTACCTAATCTGAATTCCCTGCTGTCCTTACATACTCTATTTATGGGTACAGAGAATGTCCGGTGATTTAGAAGACTTTCATGAAGTAGATAAATGTCTGCTAGGTAAAATAATTTTTCAGAGTAGAGGTTTTGGTACTAAGTTAATTTGTACAGATAGTTGTTTTCTACCTGCTTAATTTTTCTTCTTTTTTTGCCTGGCAGGTTGGAGGATGTAGAAAAGAGGTAGAAAAATTCCTGAGATCAAATACTATTTCTAGGTAGCTGCTTTCTTTCCTGTGAATTTAGTGCTAATCCTCTTAGTCATAATCTTTCCAATTGAATATGTAGCTCTATTCTCCTAGCAGAGAATGCCAAATATCATTTCAAAGTGATTAAAACCCTGGTGATAAAAAAAAAAAACCTTTCCAATAACATTCTCATTTTATGACCATTTCTTTGGATGATCTTCTAAAGATGAAGAAGCAATAATAATGTGTGGACTTTAACTATTAAGTATTTAGAGACTTTAATAATTTGAGATTAATATTTATAAAACATTTATGGGAAGATAGCTAATATTTAATGAGAATGTCTCAAATTATATTAGTATTATTAGATTGACCCATATAATAGTAAGATATAAATTATACATTTTCTCATTGATCCTTGACAAGTTTGTATATGGAAATATGACTGATGGGATGAATGTTTGTAGACTTTGGAATAATTCCAAAATGCAATTTAATAAATACTAGGGGCTTATTTGTAGTGGGAACTTCATAAAGGTAGCTGTATTGAGAAAACTCTTTTCTGACTTAGTTAATGACACTGCTAATTTCTCTCTTGCCTTATTTTTAAAAGTACTAATGGTATATTGTACAAGCACTTAGCATAATGACTTGAATGTAGTGATAATAATAGTAACAGTCAGGTGATAACTAAAAGGAATAAACTAAATACAATATGAAATAACTAATATTGATGTTTTCTTAAAAGGTGTATTCTATCTGTGAAATAAGGAAGTATTTTATTTTGCATGTCTTGGTAAAACCCGAGATGTTTAAGTAAGAGTTGCTTTATATTCTAGGAATAAAGATGGGGCAGGAGATGAAGTTCAGTTCAAACAAAAGACCTAATGAGTATTTCTTGAAACCTTTATAAAAACTGCACTGTTAATAAGGTGGCTTAATTTCATTGCTAGAGGCGCTGCTGCATATTTCATTCATTCTAAGTGTTTCCTTTTTTGGAGCCAGAATGAAAATATAATAATTGCAGAGTCCACCATTAGCCAGCTGCTTAGCAATTCTGTCTCACTGAGTATTTGCTGCTGTATCTTTTTCCCAGAAATGGGCAGCAAGCGCACAATCTCACTTGAGGACAGACACTGCATTTTGTTTTGACATAATTGCTGCCCCCGTGACAGTATCTGGTAGGTTTGCTATCTGTGTACTTTAAAGCAACAACAAAATGCCCCACCTTCAATGCTGTGAGTTAACCCTTTTCACAAATTGATTTTGGAACCCTTTCTCTTTGTTTAAATCTAAAGCCTTTATTGGAGGAGGACCAGCAGGTGTTTATCAGGAATCTCCATGTCTGTGTTCTGTTCTTTATCCTCACAGTAACAACTTACAAAGTCAGTGTTGGTCCCAAAGCCTCACTTTCACCCTCCCTTTACCTTAACTTACTCCAACCAAGTGGCCAGCAGATGTCAGGCAAAGAAATACTCTGGGAAATAAGATTTGAAAGTACAGTGGAGCTCAGGCCTGCAGTCTTCAGAGTCCTGTGAAAAAGCATTTCTGACCTTCAGGGGGTAGAGTTGCTTTTTGTCCTGGCCAGCTGGCTAGAAAATTGTCCTGCTGACATGCAAGAAAAACTCTGAACAGAGCTGACTGGGGAAGGAGGGATTGTGTTCATTTGGTTTCCAACTTTTCAATATCCGACAGACTAGTCTTTCCTAATGGATCCTAACTGTCTGCAGTAATAATCCAGGGCCCCTGGCAAGGTCAGGAAGAGCCCAGCCAAAGAGGTGTTTGATACTCTGTCCCTGCACAGGGGATGACATGGTCCAGCCTGTCATCTCTCAGCCTCTGGAGCCCTCTGTGTTTGGTGCTATACCATCTGGCAGCTCAGTCTAGCGTTCTCACGCCTGCAGACCTCTGCTTCCCTTCCTTCTCACGTACCCAGGAGGAGCTGTGTCTGCGGAAGGGCTGTCGTGCCTTCTACTGGAACCCAGATCTTTAGCTGTCTCTCCAGCCCATAGATGGATGCCATCTGTGATGCTTGGGGTCTAATTTCCTTCTCAGTTCTCTTTGGACCCGTGTTCGGGCATGTGATGTCTGCTTTTGACACATCTTTGCTCCTTAATCTTGAAATAATATAATAATCAACTAGGTAAGCTTTAACTGACTTAAGTCAATCCAGTCGCTAGTAATTTTTTTCCTGGACTGAACTTGAATCTTGTTGCAAACCCTTGATCTAGTAAGACAGTTAGAAATTTTCTTATCTTTCTCATCATGGTATACCCCCCATATTTATAAAGTAGAGCTACATCCTATATGAATGAGTTTTCTTAAGCTTGCCTAAAATATGGAAGCAGGAAATAGCAAAATGTTCCTCTTGAATGTTCTCACAAATCATTTGTAACATCCAGGATGTGGCCAGGAACAACCTCAGTGGGACCAACAGAGCCACGGCCTTTCTCTGCAGCATTTGTGCAGTCATTGCTTCCTCAGTACCAAATGGAGTTCTGCCTTGTGTTTTGACTAGTGTCATGTGGGAACTGTATATATGTAGTTCCAGGATCATACTTCGCAAGCTGAGATATTCATAATATTGGCAGCAGAAAGGTTGGCTGAGGAAACAAGGGGTTGAGTTACTCAGCTCTTACTTGTTCTGTGGTGTGTGTTCACTGAGAAGCGCAGGAAGTTGACTGCTGATACTTGCTCCTAGTTCTTTCCTTCAAACGCCTACTCTTAAGTTTCATAGGCCCAAGATTACAACATCCCACTGCTTTCTGGGCACAGCTCAGGCCTGATTGTCAGCATTTCGTGTGACTGTCCGTGCGATAATTAAAGATCACCATTTGTTGATATTTTGCTATATGGACAAGATACAATGCTAAATATTTTATGTTGTATTCTCTTTTCCTCTACATGGCAAGTCTGAGTTTTGTATTATTAGTCCTATTTCCAAAAAGTTTAATTTTCTGAAAAAGAGTAAGCCACAGACATTATTCACTTCTTTTAAACTTACCATATGTGCATGTATGTACATGTGTATTTATGTGTTTGCAATACTGTGTGTGTATGTGTGTGTGCAAAATGGGTTACAGAATGTGAAGTCTTAATGAGCTGAAGGTTGAGAGTAATCATTGTTTTTGTTATGTTAACATGACATGATTAAAGACTGGAAGGGCAACACATTTTCCTAAGTCATATAGCTAGTTCAGTTTAGTATTTGAGATATGTTGCTTGTAACTCTAATATAGTTTCCTGTTGCAGAAGGATTTGTTGTTCTGCTGGGGCTCTTGATTTGACTTGAATGTGTTTTCATCAGTGAAGACTGTAGCATTAAACTGTCTGGAAGGAGAGAGCAAACACTCCGTATTATCTATTTCTTAGTCAAAGCTTAATAGAGAATTTACTTCCTTTCTATTTACTGTGATATATCCTTCTGCTTTTAATTTTATATACTCTGGAGAATTTCTGTTTTAATACTTCCTTTGTTGAATATTTATGTTATAAGGTTCTGGTTTGTTTTGTTCATTTATAAATACCTTTAAGATTTAAGAACTATATTAAAGTGTAAACTGTCTCAAGTTAATTTATGATTACACATGCCAATAACTCCTTATCTTTATTGGTGTTTGATTTAACTTTAAATAAAAAAATTTATATGACAGAAATTAACCTGGTGATGTCTAGTTTATCAATTTTGTATGTAGACAGTACTTTTCTAGCCCAATTAAAGACTGAGTCTTTACTGGAATAACAGATACTAACACAGATAATTTTCATTTTTTAGTACAAGAAGTTTCCTGAACATTGTGATTTCTACTAGGGTCACGCTTAAAAGCAGACCATTTTCAGTTGACCTGATTTTCAAAAAATAGACACTTTTGTAAATGTAGTTAGTAAAGGGCCTTTCAACCAACAGCAAAATTTGGTGTAAAACCATTGACTGTGGTATACTTAGAGAGATTGATTTACATTCTGATTCTCTATGTTCTTAAAAATGCATGTTCACCTTTTAAAAATAGCCATTTGGGAGCTATAGAATACATTGCAGCAATAGTGCGCTAAATATCATAAATGAGAAAGTGACAGGAAGACATTTATAATAAAATAGCCCCATAATCAGTTTTGTAGACATGTGTATTATAGTAAACTTCACAAAAGTTAGCAATTGTGTATAAAAAAATAAAAGTGGTTATATATTCAGAGGTATACCTGCATGTACATTTGAGCATATGTGGAAATTTGTAGAAAAGTGTAATCATGTAATAGTGTAATAAATGAACACATAACCTATTTGTCTGTGTGAGTCTCAACCGAAATCAGTAGAAATACAATACCCTGCACTTTGAACACGGTGTTACAATCAGAGTTTGAAGGGCAGTGTCACACTCTCTTTTCCAGTCACGTTCCTTGACCTAGAAGTGGTAAGTGCAGAGTGTAATTCTTGTGTGTCCACATATGGGTGTGATCCTTGTATTTTATTAGGCAACACATATCTGTAAAGAGAAGGTCAATTATAATCATTTGATATTTTCTTCTGATGTCCAGCTCCTTTCCATGCTGCTGTCACTGTCAGCATTAGTTTTTTTTATGCCAGACAATGATTGAAAGACGAGGTTCTACCTCAGAGAACAAATGTACTTTCTCTTGCATCTTTCCATGATAGCTCAGCTTTGCTTGGGTGGGCTGCCCTCTGAAGCGAGCATCTGCTTTTCACAGAGATGAGGCTCTTTATTGGGAACAAAAGTTCATCCTTCAAGGAACTTACAGGAGAAGCTTAAAAATACACACAGATATCTGCAATGGTAAGCTAAATGTGGTTAGGTGCAAGAGTGTCCCAGAAGCCCAGAGAAGAAAAAAAATTATTGGGTCAGTTAAGAAAATCTTCATAGAGATTTTGTAATTCCTCCTGAAGCTTGGATAAAATCTAATCCAAGGAGGTAGACAACAGATATGCAGGCAATAGGAACACTGGTGGACAGGACAGAAACACCTGTGGGTTACTGTGGAGAGTCCAGTTTGGGCAGGATTTACCAAAGGAATATGAAGACATGGGAAAACAGGCTAGAAAATTATGGCAGATACACATTACTGACTTGGAACTAGTTTTTCTTTATATACAGACATTTTATATATAAACGTATACATATATATAATGTTTATACATATATATGTATATATATATACATATATACATACATATATATACATATATACATACATATATATACATATATACATACATATATATACATATATATATATATATATAATTTTCTCAACTCTTCCAAAGTTGGTACATAGCCATCACGAACCTAAATGCCAAAAATGAGTTCATTTACCACACACAGCGAGTGCCTAGGCATTTGGTTTAATTCTTTCCACAAACTTCAGCTGAGAAAGGCAGAGCTAGGTTCAAGATAAAGAGGAACTGTGGAAAATATTTGAGTTGAAATATGATGTCAGACGTTTGTGTTCTATGAAATTATAACTGACACCAGTGTTCAGGATAGTTTGAAATAGGAAAAATTAGAGATTATTCTTTAATAATCTGCAAGGTAGTGAGGGCAATGGAAATGGTAACAAAAGGTGGAGTGTACATAGGATTTATTAATTCACTGTATATACTGGGTACATGTGTCGGGTATTATGGTTGCTGTGATGAGCAGAAATAGGCATAGCCATTAATCACCTTGTAAGGAATTAAACTTTAGCCAAATAAGCACAAATCCACATGCATTCCTAACAGGGATAAATACAATGAAGGAGAGCATCTCAGAGCATGTTACTGATAGAATATTGTACTATGGTTTTATGTACTTGCAGTCAGGCTAAAGTTCCCACAGACTGATGAGGCTTTATTTGTACATGGTAAAAAATGAGATTTATTTTACTGTTGGATTAAGACTGCTAGATATTTTAAATAAATACTTAAGATTGTCACAGCAGTCTCCTGTCTCTTCTTTCTGATCATGGAGTTTTAATTTCTGTGTGTTAGACTTCCCTACACATTATAATCTGGTAGCCTATGTCCAGGCCTATGTATGTCCAGCCTGTCTGTAACCTATGAAAGTCACTGCATTATTCTTCCGTTCCAACACTTACTAAGGAATATTTTTATTTTTATGAGAGAGAACAAACAAAATACAAACAGATTTTTCTTCCTTTTGGGTTGTACCTGCTTACTTGCTGCATTTTATGTACTGTTCCTTTAGAAAATAATTCTACTTGGACATGCCCAGGTGAATTTTCTTTAATTTGAGAAAGAAACAAAACTCAAATTAAGTAAAAATCAGTGAAGAGAGGCTCTAACAAAAGAAATATAACTTTTAAAAAAGTTTAAATGGTTATTACAAATCTCTTATTGAAGACACTGTCATCAATGTGACTCATTCACTAATATATTGAGGTCTTATGTAAAAATTTCTATTAAAATTTTGTTGATATAAAAGTCCCATTAAAGAGATATTTATGATTTCTCATTTTTGAAATTGAGACTGATATCCTGACTTCAAAGAAGTTCAGAAACGACTTGGTGATAAAGCAGAGTCATAATACTTGGTTCCTTGAACTGGAAGTTCTAATTTTCTTCTACCTTATTGTATCCTTGCCCCCTTTTGTTTCAAGTGGAGGGCTTCTAGATTAACAAGCCATTGTACCTTGTCCTTAGAGCTCCCTCTTCTTGCTATCTAGATACTTGGGTCTTGATGAGATGCTCCGACCCTGGGAGTAACCACAGGAGATAGTGTCTCTGCTTCGCCTCTGCTGAGCTGACCTCTGTATGAAGAAACCGTGGGAATGGAGTTCATTAAGAACAGTGAACATTGGGCCGGAGGTATAGCTCAGTGGTTCCGGCACCTGTCTTGCAAGCTTAAGGGCCTGGGTACGATCCTCAGTAACTACATAACAATACTGGGCATGGAGACTCACCCCAGCAGCAACCAGTACCACATATCACAGTGCCGGGCGTGGCGGCTCACGCCTGTAATCCCAGTACTTGGGAGGCAGAGGCAGGAGGATTGCTGTGATGTGAGTTTGAGGCTGAGCTCAGGGCCAGCCTGAACCACAAAGTGAAACCCTGTCTCAAAAAACCTAAAAAATAAATAAATAAATAAATAAATAAAAAAGAAAGAACAGTGAACATTCTGGTCATGCTCTTGCTGACCATATTTTCTACTAACGCATAGTATCTCCTAGGAAGAATCAGAAAAGCAAACTGCTGAGTTTTTGAAAATGCAGAAGTAAACATGAGAGTAACTCTGGAAATGTGTGGGTAAATCTAGACCGCAATATGGGAAATACATTATTTGAGGTATTATGGTTGTGAGTGTCATGAAATACATGCTCACAGAAAGTGAACTAACAAGGGGTTTAAAAAAACAAATGGATGAGCTGCTTTAAGTAAATCCTTTTCAAAAATGATAAAGCTGTTAGTCTGTCTACATAGAAATCCATAAAATTACACTTTATATGGGACCATGGGATTTTAATTATATGCAAACACATGAGATTTGTATTATTCAATATGGTGGCCACTAGCTAACCATGTTTAATTGTTCAGATTTGCTATTCTTTCCTAGGCTGTAATCTTCTGAATTAGGAGCACTGTCTTATTCCTTTCTTGTCCATATATTATACTCTCCTTAACTAGCTGCTAGCAGAATGTAAGGCACAGAATCAGAATCTCAGGAGGAAAATATCCTAAAGCTTACATTATCTAGTCCCATATCTTCCATTAAAGAAAAGCATGTTTTAGAATCATTCACTCTGTCCTTATGCAAATATAAAATTTCCCTTTTATTGAGTCAGAAGGAGGTTGGTAATTGCTAACAGTGGTCCTAATTCTTCCCTCTAGGATGTGTCTAGTCTTTCTTCTGTCCAACATTTCCTTAAATATTTAATATCAATGTAATAAAATCAAATAGAGTGTCATCCATTTTTAGTTCAAGTGGGAGGTATTATCAGACATTGCCACTATACATGAACAGTTACTACCTACCTAGTAATAATAGTAACTACCATATACTGAATCCTCAGTAGTCGTGAGAAAGTGGACCAGGGATTGTATGCACACATGCATAAATTAATCTGTGGGTACACCCAACAAGGTAATTACTGTTACTTCCTAAATTTGGCAGTTGACAGAGGAGCTTTCACAGTGATTGACCTGATCTACCTTCAGGTCTGACTAGAAAGCTTGTGTTCTTTTACTTTTGTCCACTCCTTTATATAAATTGTAAGCATATGCCTTATTACTGACCATATGATTCTTTTAAATTGTACTGTTCTTTAAACTTTGTCCTTTTAGAATGGTTAATCTGTAGGCTGTGGAAATAACCTATGCAATCCTCCTTAAATAATGTAATTTAGGAGAAACTGGTTTAAACAAGATTAGCAGGCAGATGGTAACGTGAAACAGGCTTTTCTTTAAGCCTCATCTACCATGGACTCTCTAGAGAGGTTATCTCGTCAGTATTCAGGAAGAGGAAGCAGCATGCAGACCCAGCCAAGGCATCTTCACTTTTGCTGAATGTTCAGTTAGATCTAAGGAGTGTTTAATTCTGAAATGGGTTTTTTTTTATGGTACTGAGGATCTTGGCCCTGTGCTTCCAAGGTAGGAGTGGTATCACTTGAGCTAAATCCCTGGCAGTTCTGAAGTTTCTTATGAATGTATTTCCATGATTCAAGAATAATTAACTCATGGGAAAGATGATGCATATCAAGTATGTAAGTACAATGTACCCTCGAGTTATCACTGGTCTGACATGAGCAACTTGGATTATGACCAGAATTTAGTTTTAACTTACAGAGTCTGTAATTCTGACCCAAATGCTGGACACTTGTGCTTCTGGATGGTCTCAGATACAGATTTAACTTTTTTTTTTTTTTGAGACAGGGTCCCGCTTTGTAGTTCAGATTGGCCCTGAGCTCAGCCTCCAACTCACATCACAGCAATCCTCCTGCCTCTGCCTCCCGAGTGCTGGGATTACAGGCGTGAGCCACCACGGCCGGCACTGTGGTATGTGGTACTGATAGTTGCTGGGCATGAGTCTCCATGCCCAGTATTATATGTGATTACCGGGGATCTAACCCCAGGTCCTTGTGCTTGCAAGACAGGTGCTGGAACCACTGAGCTAAATCCCTGGCCCCAGATTTAACTCTTAAAGAATTCTGGAAGGAACCTTATAACATCCTTTCTATGTGGGATTGAGAACTCCTGGGCCAGTGTCTTTTTTAAGGACACTGAAATCTGCTGGTACACAGGAGGGAGACTTCAAAGGCCGTGAAGGAGGCCCAGGCCTTCATTTAACCAACCTGAGCTACAAGCATCCCTCATGAACTAATTTGGTTTGTAAGTCAAGGGTATACTATATATATGATGTACATAGTATGCCTTGTGTGATGTTAAAGATTTATGTATATAAAATATATGTAATTGTTTTAACCACAAAGTACAGATTTATAGTTTATTAAGAACAATGGAAATGCTTGAAACTGAGTTTAATATTACCTTCTCCATCTGCATCCTCTGTAGTCTTCTAATAATTTGGAGCATAGTTATCCAAATCTTTGTGCTTATATGTATTCTTTTCTGCCTTTCATTGTTACTTTTCCATGAAAAGTTGAAATCTCTAGAATTGACTCGAAAGTGTGTAATAGTTTCTTGTGATAAGAGTACATTTTGAATTGATAGAACTTTTTGTATTATTTTCCAAAACACATTACAACCCAGCATTTTCAAAGCAGTGGTGGGACCTGCTTTTTCTCTTCACCTTCTCTCCCTGTCCAGATGTCAGAAAAGTTGGAAACTCTGGGTAAGCTAATGAGTGAGAAAGGATATTTCACGTATGCTGCTCAGTCTGAATGCCACTGACATCAAATATCTTTTTGTGTTTAATGGCTATTTTTGTGTCCTGTCGAATTTGCCTGGTAGTATCATTTGGTAAGTTTTCTATGGTTTGTTTAATTTAGTTTTACTAATTAGACTAACTCATTGTATATTGGCAGTATTAGCCTTTTGTTTGACTTGCTTATCCTAAAAGCTTTCCGCAGTATATCGGCCATTTGTTTTTGGTTATAGGAGTTTTGACAAATTACTAGTTACAAAGTAGGGTCATCTTAAAAAGCTCTCTTCAGTGTGCTAAATTTTTTCTATGAAAAAAATGAAATTTATTTTTCTACTCTATGTGGATTTAAGTTTTCATCTAGGATTTAAGTTTTCTTTAATATCATTACAAAAATAAAAAGGTTAGTTTTATAATTAAAGTTCTTTCTATATTTTTCCATAACTTGAAAAGAAGTAGCTAGAGTGACGTTCTCTTAAAGGTAAGGTTCTGTTGAATCCTCTAGTTTCTTTCTTTTGTCTGTTGAGATTATTTTTCTCTTAGATCAAGTGTCGTACTTTGCTCAGGATTTCAATTTGTACTTCGTAGTTGCTTTTATAATTTGACATCCTTTAAAAATTTTATTATTTTTATGAGTCTAACTTTATATATATTTGATGCCTTTTTTCTTAGGTCACTTGAGAAAAGATTACAGATTTCTTAAACCCAGTGATGATAGCAGCTCTCCTATCTTGCTATGCCAGACTCTGGCGGATCGGCAGGTGGTGGAGGCATGGTGGGTTCCTTGTGGACTCAGAGTGAATGAGCAGACAGACCCTCTCCACACTACGGAGATGAAGCCTCTCTGCTGTTTTTCCCAAAGAGTTGACTGGCTTTTTCCAGATACAGGGCCTGGCTAAGTAGAAGCTACTGGCATTTACATGATGAGTAGATGCTCTACAAGTCACAAAAGCAGCTGGGATTGTAGCTTAAGAGTGGGGCACTTATCCAGCAGGCATAAAGCCCTGGATTCCCTCTCCAGCACTGCAAAAAACAAAACAAAACAAAACAAAACAAAGCGAAACAAAATCACAGGAAACAAAAGGGGGTCTCCATGCACTTGGGACTGCTCATCAACAACTCCCCAAAGTGGAAGAGAGACAAACCTTACTTTTACCTCAAGTCTCTTATAGTAAGAAGCCTTGCCTTGATTTCTTTCCTTGAAGTCTCCTAGGGATGGCTTCAGCCTCTGAAGCCCTATGGTCCAGCAGCAGCGTGCTCCCCTGGGGTGACACTTTCCTCAGGGTCCTGGGAAGCAGAGCTGGGCAGTGCTATGTGACCAACACACCGTTGCCCTCAAGTTCCACAGCAATGACTTCGCGATTTTAGACATAACTTGGTAAGATAAATGGATAAATCTTTTGTGGCAGTCCTACAGAAATTTATCTCTTGAACATTTTGGAATCAAATGCAACTGAGTTTAAGTGCTTCTCTTTGAAGTGTGATATAATATGAATTTGTAGAAGAGGGAGAACTTTCTGTGAAACATTTTAGAATTTAAAGGCTGTTAAGGTTTGAATCTAGATGTCCCTTCCACACAGCCTGGTACGTGGGGCTTTGGGAGGTGACTGGATCGTGGGGTGTAAACTCATCAATGGATTAGTGCTGAGTTTATAGCTAACTGTGATGTTGAGAGGGGGAAGTGGGTCATTGGGGGCGTGGCTTGGAACCACCAATCTTCCTCCCTCCTCCCGGATCTCGGTGCTCTTCCTGCTATCACGCCACGAGCTGTTTCTCCTGCTTTGCTCTTCTACCAACTGTCTTGCTTTGGAGCTGACTATGGACTGAGATCTTTACAAATTGTTAGAGTTGTGAATTTGGGTTTTTTTTTTTATATCTCAGCAGTGAAGAGAGTAACAATGACCCTGACCCACTTGATGTTAATTTCTTAATGAGCTTGATCCAGTTTTGCTCTCCGGTTATGTGTCTAATCATAGCGAGTGTTTCCTGCCGTCCTCGATGCTGCTTTCCCTGTACCTCACTCATCCGAGGCCGTGGAGGAGCCCTGGGCTCAACATGTGCTTCATCACCCTCTTCAGAAATGCTTCTTACTTTCTTAAGCATTGCTGCTGTGGTCTCCACTGTCATTTCCTCGGCACCATCTGTGGACTGATATTTTGTGGGGACTTGTATGGATTCTAAGTAAGAATTCAGCTCAATAGGCCAGCTTATTTAGTTTTTAAGAGAAAAGAAAGTAATTGATCAGTTCCTATTCTGGTTTACTTTTGCTCCCCCCCCCTTCTACCCTTATTTGAAGATATTCTTACAGCTTTGAAATGGAATCAGATTTCCAGGCTGTACAATTAAATTTCAGTCAAAAATTTCACTTACCAGAATGCTCACAATACTAATAGTGTTGTTAGAAATAAGACACTTGATTAAAAGGCGGCACACTTGTCTATATCTTTAATGTGCATTCCTAATGAGTCTTAGCAGGAGGCTGATTCACATGAAAATGCACAATTAGCTCATCCAAGTTTAATACACTATTATCTACACCCAGGCCTTCTCTTCATTACCATTTGAATGCACTGTTTTCTTTGGAGTTTTGTGAAGGAAGCAAATCCCTATATATGGCACATAGTTCTGGTTCTCATTTGTCTGCATTTGCCCTTTAGACAAAAGGCCAAAACAACGTGCTCTTTGATGCATTAATTTTCAATCTCTAGCTATTTTTGAAATTGTAATGTAGCTCGTTTCCTTTTCCAAGGGACTGTAGTCATCATACAATGTGGAAGTAGATATAGCCAAGGGATTTGTTTGTTATTCTAAGTGGTGCCACATCATCTTTCTCCTGTAAATGCTGCATAAAAGGAGCTGCTTTAAAGAACTGTTGAAATTCAATGAAACAAAATATTCCTTGAATCTATGACCATGTAGAGTCCATCACCACCTGGAATTTGGAATCTGGGGCAACTAGTTTCCTGAAATAAAAATTGAGAAAACAAAAGTTCTATTTATTTCCTATTAAGATCGTGATATGGTTTTTATTAGTTTTCCCTGTTTCTGGCACGCCACACCCCTTCATTCTACGAATTATACTGGTATGCAGAATTCCATTTAATCTGAAGCAAATGGAATCAACAGTAGATTAAAGATATTTAAATGTTTAATAATTCATTTCCTATTTTTTCTCTCATTTTGGGGCATCATTTATATTTAGCCCTTCAGAGAGACTTAATTGTACAAGAGCAAATGATTTTCTTATGACATAAATGATAGTTTCTACTCTTTAATAATGAATCATATAGGACATTTTACTAAACTTGAAGTCATTTTGGAACAACCTAATTGGTTATTACTTTGCAGATTTATATAGTAAAAAAGATGTGACATGCTGGAGGTGTACAGATAGTCAAAACTATTATTCATAGAAAATAATAAGACTAATTTGCTATAGATAAGGAGAAAAAAGCTTATTGAAAGGTGGATGACATATTAAAACATGAATAATATATCCTATTTACAGCTCTCTAGTTTATCAAACACTATTCTCAATTTCTCAGAGTTGCTGAATTCCTCTTTGCTATTCCTGGTAGCATCTGTAAATAATAACACTCCATGCACCATTCTTGTGAGGATTAGAGATACAATTACAAAACATCTATTAATATAAAAGTTCATCAAGATCACAGTGTATAAGTAAAGAAATCAACTGTATTTCTAAACACTAGTGATCATAATAATCTGTACTAGAAATTAAGAAAAAATTTCTATTTACAGTTATGTCAAAAAGGATATGTAATGAAGAGTAAATTTAAACAATGATGTGTAAGATATGTATATTGAAAACTATTGGTGGGGAAATTAAAGAAAATCTAATAAATATATAGTTATCCCATCTTTATGGATCAGAAGATTCATATTGAGATCATAATACTTTAGTTGATCTACATTGCCTATCAAAATCCTAGCTGATTTATTTCAGAAACTTACAAGTGAATCCTAAAATTCTGCAAAGGAGTCCATATAGCCACAGAAGTTTTGTAAAAGAAAAGAAAAGTTGAGGGAATCACATGTCCAGTGTCAAAAGCCTGCACAAAGTAGCAGTAATCATATTATATTGGCATAAGTATAGACATACAGAACAATGTAATAGAATCAAGAGTCGATCTAAAGCTACACATCTATGATTGATTTTTGACAAAGATCCCAAGAAAATTCTGTGTGCGTGTGAAGAATGATCTGTTCAACAAATTGTGATGGGATTACTGGATATTCATATGCAAACAAATGAGTTTGGATCCCTGCTTCACATTATACATAAACATTAAATATAAATGATACTAAACTCAAATGTCAGAGTTAAAACTATAACATTCTTATAAGAAATCTTTATGATTTTGACTTAGACAATAATGTCTTAGTTTTGACTCCAAAATTACAATCAATAAAAGAGGATAGATAAGATGAATTTAATCAAACTTCAAAAATTTCATTCTTCAAAGGACACAAGGAAGATGGGCCAATGAATGGAAGAATATCTAATATCAAATTCCTCAAGAATATACAAATAACTTTTAAAATATAAAAAACCCAGGCTGGGAAAGCACAAGGGCCTGAGTTGGATCCCTGGTAATTACATATAGCAGTGCTGGATGTGGTGACTCATGCCCTGCGGTAATCAGTACTACACACCAGAGTGCTGGATGTGGTGCCTCAGGTCTGTAATACCAGCACTCAGCAGGCAGAGGCAGGAGGATTACTGTGAGTTTGAGGCTGGTCTGTGCCACATAGTGAGTTCGGAGCCAACTTGAACTACAAAGCAAGACCCTGTCTCAAAACAAAACAAAGCCCTAATTACACAATGGAGGTGCGAAAGGTCATGTTTACCTATAATTCCAGCACTCTGCAAGGATGAGGTAAGAAGATCATGACTCGGAGCCTAACCTGGTTAATTTAGTGAGAACTCATTTAAAAAGAAAAAAAAAAATAAAGCCTAGGGATGGAGCTCAGTGGTTAGGTCCTAGGGTCAATCACAAGTACAAAACCAAAACAAAACAAAAAAGCAATGAATTTTAATAGATGTGATACCATATATAAATGGACAAAAAACACACGAAAAGATGCTCAGTATAACATTAATCACTAGGAGCTGGAGATCAAAATCAGTGATATATTGCTTCATAGCCAAGTGGCTACACAAAAAGAAAGCAAATGTTGGCAAGATTGTGGAAAAATTAGAACCCTCAAAAGCCATTTAGGAAAACAGTTTGGCAGATCCTCAGAGTAACTCATTACTACATGATGCAAGAGTTCCATTTCTGTATATCTACTCAAAGAAATGAAAATACTTGTCCACACATAATCTTGCACCTAAAGACCAAAAATGTAACAACTTCATCAAATTTTGTATCAACAGAATGTGACATTTCCAGGTAATGAAGTAGCTTTCAGTATCAACAAGGATGAAGTCCTGAAACATGCTACAAACCAGTTGATCCTTGAAAACTTTATGCTAATTCAAAGAAGCCTGTCACAAAGGGGCACACAATATGTAAACCCTTGTGGGTGAAATGTCCAGAAAAGACAAATTCATAGAAACAAAAACCATACATCAGTCATTGCCTAAAAACAGAACAGAGTAGATAATGATTCCTAGTGGGTACAGTTTACTTTTGGGAAGAAGAAAATGTTCCAAGATTAAATTATGGTGATGGTTATACAACTCCAAATCTATTAGAAACAATGGAGCAATAGATTTTAAATGAATAAACTTCATGCCTTTCTCAATAAAGCTTTTAAAAATGCCACAAACATATAACAAAGTTCCTAGCTCATAGTGGTTACTCAAGTATCAATTTATTGATATTTTGTTCAATGTTGCAATCAATATTTTTGGATATGGATCATGTGTTAGTTTTCTAGACAATAGACATAGAAATAAGAAAGACTGCCAAATTTTCTGTTCTATTACTATTTTTATAGGAGAGGGATTGAAAAGTAAACAGATGAACAAAAGTGAAGAAAAAACTCAGGTTCTGTTGTAGAGATTTCCTGAAAATAAAAGGCCATTTAGAAAGGTTGGTCAGGGTAGTCTTATTGAAGAAATTATTAGAGATTTCAAGAAACCTGGCTTGTTAAAATTTAGGGGTTAGCATTTAGGCTAATTTTCTGAAGCACAAAAATCTTGATGTGTTTGATACAAGAATGACAGTGGTTGACTGTGGTGCAGAAAGGGAAATAGGCAAGGATGACAGGACCACACTATATAAGGTCATATTGAATACTACTCTTAGTGCTGTGGGAAGTCACTGAAAAGGAAGTAGTCGGACAAAAGGAGATTATTACTGTTCAAATGTTAAAGGATACACACGACAGGAACACTTGGTTCTACTCAATTTTTTAAGCAAATTAAAAAACAAAGTGGTCTGCAAATGGACCACTAAGCTGACCTATTGCCTTTTATTTTGATGAATTGATATTGCTACTGAAGTTCACATTCATTTTTCAGCTTCTTAATATTGAATCCATAAACTATATAAGATAGGGATCTACCTAACTGCAGAAACCCTATGCCCTAGTCTTTACTAATTAGTCAATGGAGTAGGAAGAAAACCCAGTAAGAGGCATCTCTATATGTGGAATACAGATATAGGGCTAGAAAGGGGGGCAGGGGCTGCTGTTAGGAAAGTCAGATATCACTATGAGAAACAACATTGTCCTCTGGTCTCAATGAATTCTCCCTGGGGATACATATCATATGAGTTTTTTCTACATTATTTGGAAGTATTGGGATTGAGCCTAGGGTCTTAGTACTGAGCTACATTCCCAGTCCTTTTTCAGTTTTTTGTTTAAAGACAGAGTCTCATGAAAACACTAAATTTCTACAGTGCTGGGATTACAGGCCTTTACTCTCACATCCCGATATTCTAATTTATTCTGTGATTAACGGAACCAATTAGAAGAGAAAGAATGAAGAGACTGGAAATGCTTAATGAATTTATAAACATCAAGGATTTTTAAAAGTTATAAAGCAGATTGAACCCAGGACCTCATACATGCTAATCAACCACTCTGATCCTGAGTTATGTCCGAGTTGCTTTTTCCTTGCTAGGACAAAATATTCAACACCTACAGTTGAAAAGAGAAGGGATTTAATTTGGCTCAGGTTGTAGTCTCTGCTCCATATCACAAACAGGATGATGGAAGGGCCCAGGTGGAGGAAAGCGACTCACATTATGGCGGCCATGAAACAAGATGGAAGATAAACCCTTCCAGGTCATGCCCTCAGGAATTGCCTCTTCTGAGCACATCCCTCCTCCTAACAAGTCAGCTATAGTGCCGCCATAATCCCGTGGCCTTCCAAACAGAATGCTTCTGGGGTCATTTTAGATCTAAAACGTAACAGCGACATCTCCAGGCCTCCCTCCCTTTTAAAACTTTTTTTGAGATAAAATCTTGCAATGTTTTCCAGGCTGGCCTTGAAGTTTAAATCCTCTTAGACTCCTGAGAAGACAGAACCAGCATGTGCTCACCATGCTTTGCAACATCAGTTTATACAAGGGTTATTTCAGACCACAACTTGTTGTAGGATATGAATATAATTTTTTGTGTGTGTGGTGAGCAAAGCTGTAATTACAAGTTTTATAGCCCTGTAGCTTGGTTGTCTTGGGGTCCTGATTAGAAAACAGAACAGACTGTTGCCTAAATGCAGGGACAGGAAGATTAACCTTCAGAATTTGTACTGAGCAAAGAGAACTTCGGAACATTTCATTAATGTAGGGAACAAGGAAAGAAGACATAACTAAAACTTCTGAGTTAAATTCTAGTTTCCGGTAAGCCCAACAGCAGAAGACAAATAAATTAATAAATATATGGAAATGAGACTTAGAGAAGAAGCTGAGCGTGGGCCTGATCCATGTTACTCTGGGCAGCAAAGATAAAAGTTTGCCACACTTTTCTTCAGTACATTGGGAGTAAAAAATGTAACAGGTCATTCAGAAGGTACATATATCTTAGAATAATGAGGGATTTTGTAGATGAAGTTCCTGGTGTAGTTCTACTCAGGAGAATCACAGCTTGTGGGACCATTGGGGTGTTTGTAGTTATAGGAGGTGAAGATAGAGTCCACTTCTCAGGTCTGGATATGCCATAGTTGACCTGAAGGCAGGAAAGCTAGGCCTAATCATGTTGTGTAGTTATTTTTCTCGAAATTATATAGGATTGCTCCCAACACATAGATATACAAGTTTCTTCCCAGTGTAAGGGCGAATTCTGAATTGAAATCAAATTTTGTAAAAATAGGAAAATTCAAGAATAGTTAGAGTAAATTTGTTCACATAACTTTTATATTTTTTAAGAAGGAGAATCATTAATATATTGCAACATGGTGATTATTCTGGATAGAAGAGCAAGAGATTGATGGATTGAATGTTTTGGCAGAAAGATACTTTTTTTTTTTTTTAGATTTTTTTGAGACAGGGTCTCGCTTTGTGGTTCAGGCTGGCCTTGAGCTCAGCCTCGAACTCACATCACAGCAATCCTCCTGCCTCTGCCTCCCGAGTGCTGGGATTACAGGCGTGAGCCACCACGCCCGGCACTGTGGTATGTGGTACTGGTTGCTGCTGGGCGTGAGTCTCCATGCCCAGTATGGTATGTGGTGACCGGGGATTGAACCCGGGTCCTTGCGCTTGGAAGACAGGCGCCGGAACCACTGAGCTAACTCCCCGGCCCCGGCAGAAAGATACTTTAATAAATTATTTTGATTATAGAATGGAGTGCTCTTTTGAATGAAAGGTTATAGTTCAGATCAAGTAGAATTTAGGGTAGTTCACTTACGCAACATTAAAGATTAAGTAAATTAACTCAAAAGAATCAAGGTGTGATATGCATATGTGCCAATTCGCCCATGATGAATGTATTCATTATGTAATACAAATATATACTAATAAAAAGAGAAGAAATACAACATGTACCTGGGAAGAACAAGGCAACCAAAATAGATTTCAGTGAATTGGAAACAGTTTACATAAACCACAACTTGTAAATATAGAATATGATGGTTTGCTTACACTGTAGAAGGTATAAGGTAAGACAAGCAACTGCATAAGTATAATTAAGACATGGAGTCATGAGTGGAAATAATATTACAGAACATGAAGCAAGAAATTTTAAAGATACATGGTTAAAAAAAACATTTACCAACAAGTTCAGCTAAAGTAGAATAAGTTTCTTAAGAACAGTGGAAAATCCTACCCCAGATATATAGGAAGAAAAGCAATAAGTTTTCAGATGTTTTCAAAGGTGAGAGTCTGGGAAGACAAGCTCTGAAGGTCTGTCAGGTCATTTTGTGCCGTGTGGTCAGGAAAGAGCGCAAGGTTTCTTTGTCAAGGTTGGACATCTGATCGCCTTAAATTGAATGAGTGCACAGCAGAGTGTCATTTATTGCAAAAATATTATCAATCACTGGGGGTAATTAATCATTTTTGTATAACACTAGACAGTTTTACAGTGTCCCAAGACATATTTATCATCAGTAAGTTACAGAGAATGATGCTAATTATTCTCACTTATCTTCTCACTTTTCTAAACAAATGAAAGGATAGAACTACAAACTTATTAGAATGTCATAATCAAGTTTGCACTTCTAGCAAAAACTGGAAAGCTAATTTTACATTAAAAATGTCAACACAGAGAGCTACTTCTGGCGAGAATGGAAGAGAATAGGAAACATTTTCCCTTCTAATAATGAGAAAACCCCAGATAAGCATCGACCCTTTTCCCTTGTAAAAAAAAAAAAAAAAAAAAATCCTTTAGTGTATTGCATTAAAAATAAAAAAATAGGGCTGAGGATTTAGCTCAGTGGTTCTGGCGCCTGCTTATAAGTGCAAGGGCCTGAGTTTGATTCCAGTAACCACATATAGCAATGCTGAGTGTGGAGATTTAGGCCCACCAGCAATCAAAACCACATACCACAGTGCTGGGCGTGGTGGCTCACACCTGTAGTCCCAGCACTCATGGAGCAGAGGATTGCTGTGAGTTGAAGGCTGAGTTCAGAGACAGCCTCAACTATAAAAGAGAGACCTTGTCTTAAAAAAAAAAAGAATATACATATACAAATAGACTTAATTCTACAGAAAGATACGTGTTTCGTAGTTAAGCAAAGTTGAAAGGTTGCTTTTATTTCTTGGCTCAGTTACTCAGTCTGGGTGCTGGTGGGTAGAGAATTTTAAAGTCAGTTTGCCATAGGAGAGATTGCACTTGGTGACCGAGTTTAGTACCAGCACATGAAGTTAGAGCACCAAATCAGTCCCCTTAACAAAGAAATAAGGAGGAAATTAATGAGCAGAAATTAATAAAAATCCAATCAAACATAGCATAAAATGAACAACACCAACAGTTGGTCTTCTTTTGGTAGTATTAGTGATTGAACCCAATCTACCATTGAGCTCAAGTCTCAATAAATCACCCTTGAGTGGGCTTCATTTTGCTAAGTTCCTGCCTCATTCTCCTGAGTAGGTGGTATTATAGGCAAGTGCTACCACATATGGTCAATGGTTGATTCTTGGACAAGTATAATAGAGTTGATAAATCACTGACAACAGATTTCAGGAGAAAATAAGATAAAATTACTAAATATTAGGAAAATAATAAAGATCATACAATATAAGCCACTCATTTAAAAAAGTAAGAGGATGTTAACTATCAAATATTTATGTGCAGTGAACAATACCCCAAAGACAATTTACTGAAGATGAAGATGAATTTACTGAAGATGAATAGACTGTGTCAATAGTACCTTATCCAGTATAGACATTTAACACAAAATTTAGAAATTGAAAACAATGCAAGGTTTCTAACATTCATACCTGAATCAGATTATCTATATTGCCAGATTTTGAGAGAAAAAGAACATGAATTTTTGGGTTTTTTTGGTACAAGGGACCAAACTCATGACCTTGTGCTTTTGAAGTAGGCACCAGAACCACAGAGCTAAATCCCCAAAGGAGATTTTTGTTAATTTGATTAAGTGTATTTATAAGAAAATCTGTAACAAACACAATTTATATGTTATATTAAAAATGTGCCCTCTAGAATTAGGAGCAGAACATATTCTCACTATTTCTATTTGATGTTGTCCAGGACGGTTTCAGTCAGCACAGTAACTCAAAAGAAAGAAGAGAAAGTTATTTATAGATGCAGATCTAGTGTGAAGGAAATTCAAATTTAAAGGAATATGGGTAGATCAATGGAATTTTAAAGTAAATTTGGTAAGGTTGCTGGATAAAGTATCAATGAATTAAAAATATATCAGCAATTAGTAAGTACATATTTAAAATTAAATAAAATCAACTAGTAGAAGTTTAGGAGTGTCACACTGATTATAAAGTAAGAACATACAGAGTCCTGGAATAAGTCTATTAAAACATACATAAAACATGTAGGAGAATATTACAAAGCATTTGCAAAAGCAATAGAAAGGCAAAATAAATGAGATACACCATGGTAGGAGATGAGAAGCTTCAATATTGTAAATAGTGTTTTCCAAAACTTAATAGGGGATTTATAGATTTAGTCAGCTTAGTCCTAAAGTAATTAGTAGAGTTTGACAAGGTGATTTTAAAATTTATCCAGGGCTTTAACAGCATTTTGCAGAAGAAAACAAAGTTGAAAGAATTACTCATCAAATGACAATAGTATTGATGAAGGTTTAAGTAATGTAATGTGGTATTAATGCAAATATATACAATTAGACCACTGGGATAAGTTGAGTCCCAAAATAAATCTATACTTAATAGATTAATGGTAAAGTTTATACTTTGCAATGACAAAGAAAAGTGTTTTGAAAAGATAATACTGGGTCATTTGAATACTCAAGTGAAAAAATTAATCCCTATGCCACATCGCAATTCAAAATCAATTCCAGATGGATCATGGATCTTAATATGAAAGTGCAAATGTGATTTATTTAGAATAGATTACACACAAATATCTTTTTGAAGTTGGGTAGGAAATACTTTCTTTATAATGATAGAAAAAGATTAACCAAAAAGAAAATGAATGATACATTGCAATACATTAAAATTTGGGATACCATTAAAATAGAGAAAGACAATCCAAAGAGTGGAAAAGAGAGATTTATAACACATATAATTTTAAAAAGCTTTATATTTGAAATATAAAGCATCGCATATCAGTAAAAAGACAGATGATAAAATAGGAGAAGAGATTTGAACAAGACTTCCAATGAAAACATATCTCACTGGCTATTAAATAAGAATAATCCAAGCCTCGCTGGTCACCAGGGAACTGCAAACCAAAACCACAAGGCAGTAACGCTCCAGATTCACCCTAAGGACAGAAGCAGAGACACAGACGATGCAAAATGTTTATGACTATGTGAATAAATTTAAACTTCACTCCTGTTGGGAGTGCTAGTATGTGTAACCACTTTGAAAAAGCGTTTAATCTTCTCCACCAAAGTTGAGCATACCAAATCACCTCATTATTTATCTAGTTGAGAGGCAGCCAAGATGTTTATGTGTGTGTTAAATATGTATGCTCATATATACATTTAAGAACAAATTACTTGGATAGTCCAAACTAGAAATGACCCAAATATTCAGCTGTAAAAGGGACAAAAAGTCTATCATGATATATTCACACTTCCTGTTATTCTGCATTAATAGAATGCGCCAAGCGTTATGCAACAAATGTACCGATGTCGCAGGGAAAATACTGAAAAAGTTACCTTGAAATCATTTCTTTTGGTGTGTGATTGAGAAAGTCTCTCTTTCAAATAGCAGTAATATTACCTGCCAGGAAGGAGGCTGTGTTATTCCTGTGCTTTCTAGATGAGCATATAATTTGAGGGATGTACATTTTGCTTTAGAAATTTATTTACTAATTAGAAGAGGATCATTTCTGTATTTCCTACATATTAAATAACTATCCCAGGAGTAATATCAAGGTACATTTGTAAGGTGGTATTAGTATTTGAAAAGCAAATATTTATATTTTACTTTATTTTCATAGCTGTACTATTATAAGAGAGAAATAAATGTCCAAGAATCAGGATGTCTTATAGAGGGAGAATACTAATTTCTTTAGCTTATCAGATCATCTTTGGTGTTGGAGCCAGGATAATTATCCACAGGAATTGTTTATAAATTGGTTTTGGGAGGGAGTATACTCATCACCCAGAAAACCCATGATATTCATGATATACTCTTAGTAATAGTTTCTTTACCGTGATGTATTCGAGTGGTAAACTTCAACTTATTTTAAGAGAGGTTTTCTCATGTGCAAGCATTTCTGTATTGATGGAAAAAAGATTCTGATCTCTGCTTAGGGAGAGCTTACTCCAGAGAGGAACATTAGGACTGGTTTTTTTTTTTTTTTCAGTGAATTTTGAACAAAACTTGCTGAGTTTTTTTTTTTAAAAAAACAAGTGTTATGGGAGTTCTAAAACTGTATTCTTTGCTCTTGTGGAAAAAACCTGTTTTTGATCTATTAGAGAAATAACAAGCAGCTTATGAGATGGTGCATTTATGCTTCCAGGAATGTTACTCAGAGAGGATGCTTGGGTGGAAGGTCACCCACAAAAGGTGTCCTCACCTTGCCTCATCTGTTGTCTATGTCTGAATCAGGCTCTCTATCCGGTCTCAAGATCATACAACATAGACAAAACTACAGAGAATTTCATAGCGAAGTAAAACGCCTACATTTTTCTTAGATGAAGACTGTAAGTCTAATATTAGGTGGTCAATAAATGTATTTCCACCTTAATTATCTCCCCTAAGAGAAAACTACTAGTTACCATCTGAACCAGAGTGTATGCTAAATCCAGCTTTCTATGACATGATACTGTTCTGTAATACACAAAGAAATGTATATTAGTTCTACATTTGTTTTTAGCAGCATTCGTTCTGCTTTAGTTTTATTTATTTCTTAAATTGAATGTTTACATTGTACCCATTTATGGTGCCCAGTGTGATGGGTTGGTATTATGGACTGACTAGTCAGTGGGTACATGCCTTGCCTCACTTAGTTATCACTTTTTTTCTGGCAAGAAGATTTAACACTCACTGTTAGAATTTTTCAAAGATATAATCTATTTTTTTGTCAACTATAGTCACTATATCCTACAATAGATTTGAACTTATTTTTCCTATGGAACTGCAATTTTGTATATTTTGATCATTTCTCCCCACCCTGTGACCACCCTAGCCTCTGATAGCCCCTATTCTATTCCTTATTTTTATGAGATTAACTTTTTCGAGTTCCATATATGAATGGGATCATGAGGTATTTGTCTTTTTGTGCCTGGATTACTGCTTTTAACAAAAAGTCCTTCAGGTTCATCCATGTATTGCAAATGACAGGGTTTCTTTTTCTGTGACTGAATATCAGTCCATAGTGTTCACAGACCACATTCACGTACGCCCATGGAAGAACACTTAAATTAGTTCCATATCTTGGCTGTTGTGAATCATGCTGCAATAAACATGGGAGTTCAGATGTCTCTATGATTAGATAAGCATACCTCTTATTTCCTTTGAATATGTGAGCAGGAGTGGGGGGAATATGTGTTGCTTCATGCGTTTATTTCATTGAGCCCTAGGTGTTTTTTCTGACATGTTGTAGGTTGTATCAAAGGGGATGCTCTTGGTAGAGGGCTATAACAGCGAACAGAATTGCCAAATACAGCACTAGATTAGGAGTCAGCTTTGATTTGTGGCTAGATGATGATGAGGTTTCTCAGCACCGATTCCTAATGCGAGATCACTGCGTATGCAGAGTGGTGGATGGTGATTCATGTCCTGAATGTAGGAAAGCCCTGGGATGAGAGTGCAAACGTGGCTTGCTCTTTATCTGGGATGGAGACTGTCTTACACACACCCGGACATTTCCTGAGGAGAAAGCATGAGCTCTATCTAGAAATCTGTAACAGCTTTCCACAGTTCAGTAACAATCATTCTACTCATCTGTATTAATGTTGGGGTTTTCTATTGTACAATTTAAATAAACTAATTTAGATGCATTGGTCAATACAATTACTTTCAATATTGCTACCGCTGTTGTTGCTGCTAGTACTACTAGTGCTACTACTACTACTATTATTGCTGCTGATACTTACAGATTAAGAAAAAGGTGATTCTGGCTGGATAATTCTATTTTTTTTTTTTTTTTTTTTTTGAGACAGGGTCTCGCTTTGTGGTTTAGGCTGGCCCTGAGCTCAGCCTCCAACTCACATCACAATCCTCCTGCCTCTGCCTCCCGAGTGCTGGGATTACAGGCGTGAGCCACCACGCCCGGCACTGTGGTATGTGGTACTGGTTGCTGCTGGGTGTGGGTCTCCCACACCCAGTATTGTTATGTGGTTACTGGGGAATCGAACCCGGATCCTTGCGCTTGCAAGACAGGTGCCGGAACCACTGAGCTAACTCCCCGGCCCCTGGCTGGATAATTCTTGTCTGAAGGGTGAATTATAGTTGAGCTCTCAACACTAGAATAATGCCCAGCAGTTTTATCAGGTTGTCCTTTCTCATATCCTTTCCTTTCCTAAAATATTTTTCTGCGGGAGGATACAGTGAACAGAGCTGATTGTTCTATAGGAAGCACATAAAAGAATTGAGTTAATGGGACTAGGAAGGCAGACACATGTTATTGGGAAATTGAATAATAAAAATAGACATTGGGATAATTGCAACAGATGCACTTGACATGAAACAGAACAGTACCAATGTAGAGAATGCTGCAGTTTTGAAAACAATAGATGGAACTGTGTTTATATATCTAGAATATCCCATTTATATGTAGACAGACACAGGTGCACCAAAGTTCATTTTTCAGTACTGTACTTACAAGAGACTAATTGTATGCTTTCTTGAAAATAAACACTGCTGTAAAAATAGAACATGACATAGATACATGGTAAGTAAACATTACAAAAGGGGTAATAAATTTGTGTTGTTTTCCTTCAGAAGGATATGAAAGGATTGCATCAAAGTTCTCAAACAGTTGGGTATGGCAGCACATGGTTGTAACCCAAACACTCAGGAGGGTGAAGTAGGAATATTTCTGTGAGTTTGAGGCCAGCCTGGGCTACACAGTTAGTTCAAGCCCAGCCTGAACCACACAGCCTGTTTCAGAGAACAATAATAACAATTCCAAATATGTATACATGTGTATCCCTCATCTTTAAAGGCAAATGATACTGAGGTTGAGACGTTCATGTCTGTTGCCTCTGGATTCTTAAGAACCAGGCAGTGAACTCAGTTTTATTATTGTGAATCCTGCCTGTCTCTGGCTCACTCTTTGTGTTTGCATTTTCCTGTTCCTAGCTTTGCCTTGGATTTTGTATGGACACGCAATTTCTCTTTCCTTTCTCATAACTCCTAGTTGGCTCCGAGCCACTTCTTTCCCATCTGTGCTGCAGGTTACCTCATGAATTTGTCCTCTTCCTTCAAGGATCACTGTGGCTGGCTAACCTGGCAACAAGAGCATGCGGAAGTGCCCTGGAAAGCCTGTTGCTTGTCAGGCTGGAGTGGGAGTGTGACTTCTTTAGCAGCTGTACCGCTGGTTTTCCTCAGCACTGTGTCATTCTTCCATGTGACCACACCAGTTAATTGACTGTGTAGATTAACTTCATTGTGCAGTGCATGCTCAGGGAACTAGTATGAGACATCATTCTGGGTATGTTCTGTGAGTTGAACTTATGGGGAATATCGAGGAGGTTATGAGGAAGAGAAATGGGGACAGCAGTGGCAAGGATAGAATGTCCAGTCAGAGAGCAGGAATGATTCTGGGGATGAGAGCGAAGGTGTAGAGGGAGTGGACAAGGCCTGGCAGCTGGGAGGACACCTGGATCCCTTGCATGGAAGTGTGAGGAGGGTGTGAGAGACCAACAGCTCCTGGTATCGAGTGTTACTGAAGAGTCCCACGGAGCAGCTGAGTTTCGGGAGGGAGAATGAAGGAGGGGAGACGTTTCACCCTAACCCCAGAGAGGAAGGAGGAGAGGAATGCACAGCAGAGAGATCTGCAGGGAAAGCTTGACTGGGAATTAGATTAGGGAGAGGCCAGCACATTGCTCTCTCTCTCTCAACAGTGCTTGTGTACCGACTGATAGACAAAGCTCCATTCCCATTTCAGAAGAAAGGGGCCATTTTCTGTGCTGGACTCTGGCTCCTTTTGTAGGAAGTTGATGGTAAACACGTGTTGTTAGCAGTCCTTTTTCCAAACGAATTTTCCTACACTTCTTGGAATATGATCTCAAGTCAGCTGTCATCGCACACTGAGATCAACAACTTCTGTAGACAGTGACCATTCACAAAGAGGCTCTAAATACTTATCATACATAAGCGCCTTCAACCTTTCACATTGCTCCACTTTCCCTCATTAGAAACGGAGTCAAGCCTGAAATGTCTTCAGCTATGGGGCAGATGACATCATCTGGCTTCCCTCAGCCATAGGCAGCAAAAACACTTCAGGAAATAAAGGAATGGGCAGAGTACCTGCAAGGACTCTGGGCGTACCTTGAAATCTTAACTCGTAGTGTAACGGTGTGAGGAAGAGGGGCCTTTCAGATACAGTTAGGTCATGAGTGTTAGCTTTATAAAAGTCCATGGATTGGACTCAGTATCTACCTTGAGTCCAACCAAGATCGAGTCTAATTGTAGTTGCTGAGGTCTGATTGGTTGCAGCAGGTCTCATAATAATTAATGAGTTAAACTAATTTGACTGATGGATTCACAACACTTGTACCCAATCAAATCCTTTTTCATGTTTCACTTCCATAAAAGCTATCTGGTTACGTTGGTTGGACTTCTCAGAATCTATTCTGGGCCTGATTTTGTTTTATTTTGCTTACATAATCTTTGTTAAGTTCTATTGGTCTAAACAGTTTTGCTGTAAACCTGAGGTCAGAGCCCTTATGAATTGGATTAGTGCCTTTCTAAGAGACGGAAAGTTACTGGGGCTCCTTCTGCCATGCAGAAATTTATTGAGAAGGGGACAGTCTGTATCTTGGAAGAAGACTCCCATGAGAGCCAGTCATGCTGGCACTTTGGTGCCAGACTTCCAGCCTCAGGACTATGATAAAACAAATTCTGTTGATTATATGCCACTCACCCTATGCCTGTGTTATAGCAGCTCAAACTAAGACTGTAACTGGATGGTTTATACCACTATATTTGCCAAAAAATATGCATTTTGCTAGATCAACATTGAGGTTGAAATCAACACTTTGTATTTATGTTCCTTTTAGAAAAGCAAAGCAATCGAATTTTTAAAAATAAAGTAGCAGAAGCTGAGGTTGATTTTCTAGGGTTTATTTTAGCATTTTATTTAATCAGTAGATGCAGTCACGTATCACCCTGTGTTTGTGCTATGATTTATCATAGAGCTAGAGACAATAAATTAAATATATCCATTATAATTTAATTTTCACACTTGTTTTCATAGTTTTCTAAAGTAACCTGAAAAAAGAAATTAGTACTGATACTGTGTCAAGCAAGGAGAATTATGAGATCTGTGTTTAAAGGGAGGGGGGCGTTTAAAATAATTGACATTTTTATATTACTTTAAATTTATTTTGTCACAAAAAGATTCTAGTACATTTGAAGAATAACTTAACTCAGGATGAGTAGTAGGCATTTTGTAAAAAATGCATGCAAACAAGATTTTGACATCTTTTCATTCTTCTTTCCCCATATCATATAATATTAAGAATTCCAGGACCAGAGTGTAGCTCAGTGTTTCTGGCGCCTGCCTTGCAAGCACAAGATCCCTAGCTGTATCTCTGGTAACCACATACAACAATGCAGGGTGTGGTGATTCATGCCCACCAACAATCAGTACCACATATCATAATGCCAGGCCTAGTGGCTCATGCCTATAATCCCAGCACTCGGGAAGCACACGCAGGTGGACTGGTGTGAGTTCAGGTTTGTCTGGGCTACATAGTGAGCTCAGGGCCAGCCTGAACTACAAAGCGAGACCTTGTCTCAAAAAAAAAAATTCCATAAAAACTAGTGATTTGTTCATTCTTTTAAAGAATGAACTCTTCAGTTTGTTGATTTTTTTTTAATCATTCCTGTAGTCTCCATTGTATAATTTCTGCTCTCATTCTTATGATTTCCTCCCTTGTCTGAGCTTTGGGTTTGTCTTGCTCTTCTTTTTCTAGGAGCTTGATGGTTATCATCAGGTCATTTATCTGAGCCTTCTCTGTTTTCCTAGTATGGTTATTCACTGCTATAAAGTTTCCTCATAGAACTGCTTTTATTGTATCCCATAGATTCCTGGATGTTGTATTGGCATTATCATTTAATCATAGAAATGGCTTAATTTCTTCTGTGATCCACTGGTTGTTCAGGAAGGTGTTATTCAATTTCTACATGTTTGTAAAGTTCTTGGGATTTCTTTTGCTATTAATCTCCAATTTCAAGGCACTATGATCCATTAATATTTAGAGGAAAACTTCAGTTCCTTTGCATTCACTTAAACATGTTCTGTAAATTAGTGTGTGTTATATTTTGGATAATAACTATGTGCAGCTGAGAAGAATGTGTATTCTGAATTTGCAGGGTAGAATACTCTCTAGACATCTGTTCAATCCATTTGTTCGAAGTGTAGTTCAGTTCTAATATTTTGTTGTTGCTTTTTTTGTCTAGTTCATCTCTCTTTTTGTGACAATGGAGTGTTGCGGTCTTCCTTTTATAGAGTTGGGTGCACTACTGTCATGTATTCCTCTTGCTTTGTCCCCTGTGCAAGGATACAGTGACCTTCTTT
This sequence comes from Petromus typicus, assembly GCA_004026965.1. NCBI lineage: Eukaryota > Metazoa > Chordata > Mammalia > Rodentia > Petromuridae > Petromus > Petromus typicus. Next base: position 21,103 of record PVIR01003837.1, on the reverse strand, counting down.
GTCTCTCATAATTAGTTTTGCTTTGAAGTTTGCTTTGTCTGCAAATAAGATAGCCACTCCTGCTTTTTTTCTGGCTTCCTGTCATATAGAGAATTGTTTTCCATGCTTTTACTTTCAGTCTATGGATTTCTTTTAAATTAGGTGTTTTTTCTGTATTCAGCATATTGCTGGGCCTTGCTTTTTAATTGATTCTGTGGCTGTGTTTCTTTTAATTGGTGCATCGAGACCATAAACATTAATAGTTATAACTGATAGGTACTTATTTAACTGTCATGATATTTACCAGTCTAAGATATTGTTTAGAATTTTTTTTGAGTGAAAAATAGTTTGATATTCATGATGTTTCTGAGATACTATTTGTCATTTCCATGTTGATTTTGAAAACTAGTTGCACAGGACACATCAATCTAGGTTGGAGGTTGTGTACTTTTGGGGATTTAAATACTTCACTTCAGACCCTTCTTGACTTGGGCATTTGTGTTGAAAAGTCTGCTGTGAGTCTCCTGGGATTTCCTTTGTATGTGATTTTTTTTTTTTCTTTTCCCTAACTGCTTTCAGTATGTTGTTCTTGGGGTGGATTTCTGGAATCTTGACTCCTATATGCCTAAGTGTGGGGTTTTTTCCATCATGACTAGTTGGAGTCCTATAGGCCTCACTTATTTGTATGCCTAGTTCTTTTCCCCTTGATACAAGGTCGATACTCAAATATCAGCAGCCTTCTTATATGTGAATAACAGATTCACTGCGAGAGAAATTGAGGAAGTAGTTCATTTCACAATGGTATCCAAAAGAATGAAATATCTAGGAATAATTTAATAAAGAAGGTGAAAGATCTCTACTCTGAAAAAAGAGATTGATGAGGATATCGAAAAATGGAAAGATATTCTTTGTCCCACGTAGGAAGAACCAATATTGTCAAAATGGCCATACTCCCAAAACTACTGTACAGATTCAATGCAATCTTGATCAAAATCCTAGCAGAATATTTCATGGAACTAGATAAAATGATCCAGAAATTTATCTGGAAGCAGAAGAGACCTAGAACAGCAAAGGCAATTCGAGACGACAAGGAGAGATGCAGATGAAAACAAGTGAGATCCCATCACAGTCCAGAAGAATGGCTATCAGAAATGTACCAATAAACTCAATAAAGGGGAAAAAAGGAGAAATTAACCAATAATAAATGCTAGTGGAGATGAGGGAAGAAAGGGACCCTTCTCTGTTGTTGGTGGGGATGCAGACTGGTGCAACCAGTGTGGAAATCAATGTAGAGATTCCTCAAGAAATGAGAATTAGGGGCTGGGGAGTTAGCTCAGTGGTTCCGGCGCCTGTCTTCCAAGCGCAAGGACCCGGGTTCGATTCCCCGGTAACCACATACCATACTGGGTGTGGAGACTCACGCCCAGCAGCAACCGGTACCACATACCACAGTGCCAGGTGTGGTGGCTCACGCCTGTCATCCCAGCACTCGGGAGGCAGAGGCAGGAGGATTGTGATGTGAGTTGGAGGCTGAGCTCAGGGCCAGCCTGAACTACAAAGCAAGACCCTGTCTCAAAAAACCTAAAAGAAAAAAAAAATGAGAATTAGAGGTCCCATTTGACTCTGCTATTTCTCTGCTGGGTGTATTCATGGAAGAATTAAAAGCATCATGCTGCAGTGACATATGTGCATCCATGTTTATAGCAGTACAATTTGCAATAGCTAAATCTTGGAAAGAGCCTAAAAGCCCATAAGTTGGTGAATAAATACATAAGATGTGGTTTTTCTATAACATAGAATATTATGCAACCATAAAGAAAGATAAACTCAATAAATTTATAGATAAATGGATGCACTTTGAGGCTATGCTTATAAGTAAAATACATAGGGCACAAATGTGTGAATACTTTATTGTTTCAATAGTGTGAGAAACTTAAGGTATAAATGAGGTCCAAAATGTATGATAGGTACTGTGAAATATTGAAAAAAAAAAGTTCAAAAGGGAAGGGAAATTGAGGGAGGGAGAGAGGAAAGCAAAGAAAGAAAAATATTTGATGGTAAAAAGGAAAAAGTGGAAAACAAAGCTTATGCGAAGGGGAACGAGAGGAGTTAAAGCGAGGGCAGGATAATGGGGAAAAAAAGAATCAAGATATATCATGTATAGGTACAAATTTTCAATTAAAAAACCCAGTTATTTGACTTACTTATGGTCATAATTCAAAAATTAGTCCCAGTGGAAACCTAAGAGTTGGGATTTGAACCAGATCTTTTGTCTAAAGTCTGTGGACACTTTATGTGATCCAACTGACCATGTCTTACCGTTGATCTCACAATATTATACCTCTGTATCTTGATAGTCTGAACTTTGCTGAAAGGGTTTGCTTTGGTGTGATGATAGGCTTCAAGAATGTGTTTAATATAATTTTTTTTTCCATAGAGCATCTCTTTTCTTCCTGCCTGACCTTGGCAGGCATGTGCTCTCTTGCTGGGCGTAAGGGAAGAGATTCTTAGTTAGCCTGCAACTATTAACAGAGCCCCAAGTGTGTATACACACATACACACACGCACGCACACACACACACACACACACACACACACACACACACACACCCAGAGTCCCACACAGAATCCCATTTTACATTGAAATGCAAATTGCAAAACAAACTCAGTATGTGATATGAGAAGAGGCATTAAAAATAAAAGAACCTATATATGGTTTAACAAGGCATAACATTTTCATTATTTTATAAGTAAAATTATAATGTAACAATTTGATTCTATCTACAGTGGAAAATTAACAAGGCTTTTTTGAGGTGGAAAATATTTGAAAAAAATCACTGATTTCACGTCTGTGATGCACAGATGAATAGTAAACCCTTTTGGAATCCATATTTCCATTTGTGAGGGCGCAGCTTGAGGAACCCAGACCTTCTGGGCTTCACAGGTATAGAAACCATTTTACAAGTTCTCGGTTCTAGTCTGAATCATATTTTAAATGGTATTCATGAATTTCCCTCTCTGTGAGATTCACATGTAACTTCTCCCAAATACTTATTTCAGTTTATTCTCTTACTTAGTCATCATTTTTCAAATAAAGCAGCAAATTCTTAATCATTTCCAGTGACATTTTAGGAGCCTGGTCATGGCTAGAGGAGGTTCTTTCCTTCATACTGAACAGGTCTGCAACTCAGTGTGGTCACAGAAGCAGCTGAGGCCTTGGCTCACCCAGGAGTAGTAGTCATCATTCCTTCAGCTTGTAAATTCCCACGTGCTACTGTTTACCCTTGGCCTAGATCTTGAGAGGGGAATGGAGCAAACTATTTTATTTATAGCCAGTGAGTTCAGGAAAATCCCTGGGAACCTGATATACCAATTTCATGAGAGAGAAGTGAGAAATGAGCTTATATACATAGCATGTTCTTCCAAGTTAAATCAGAGCATTTTAGCGAAAATAATTTATGGTAGTAACAGTGTCCTATTGTGATGGGGACTTGGAGTTAATTCTACTGAGGATGTGGCAAGAAAGAGAGGTTCATTGTTGCCCAAAGCACTGGAAGTAAATTCAGAGCGATCTCAAAGGAAGACCCTTCTTGAATGACCTGTTCTCTTTTGTATTCTCTGCTGTTATTTCAAGACACTGTTTTGTTATTACTAAGACCCAGTCTAAATCTGATCAACAGAGGTCTCTCAAGAGAATGTGGGTGTGCTTTTTTATCTTCAGAATTGTTCAGTTTATCTTGAACTCTAAACTGTCTCAGAGTAATTAGCTTGATTTGATGGTTTAGCAGAAAGTAATTCTCAAAAGTCTTCCTGGAGTAAAAAACTGATAACAGAAAAAAGGACACATAATGAAAAATGCTGTTAATTTTCTAATTTTTAAAGCGTACAAGATCATAAAATTTACTTTTCTATAAAGTTGTTATCAGACATATAAGAATATGGAAATAAACAAAAATTGAAAAACGTTACCAATACGAATAAGGCACAGCATAGTCTAACAGCTGTAACATCATCCTTTTATGATGAGGATTTAGAATTAATGCTACTGTGGGCCGGGGAGTTAGCTCAGTGGTTCCGGCACCTGTCTTGCAAGTACAAGGACCCAGGTTTGGTCCCGGTAACCACATACCATACTGGGTGTGGAGACTCACGCCCAGCAGCAACCAGTACCACATACCACAGTGCCGGGCGTGGTGGCTCACGTCTGTCATCCCAGCACTCGGGAGGCAGAGGCAGGAGGACTGCTGTGATGTGAGTTTGAGGCTGAGCTCAGGGTCAGCCTGAACCACAAAGCGAGACCCTGTCTCAAAAAACCTAAAAAAAAAAAAAAGAATTAATGCTACTGCAAATATGGGGAGAAAAATATAACCTTTTAGTTTATGAGCTTTTAAAAGAAATTTTATTCTTATTCTTTAAAAAGTCAAAAAATTTTTTTATTAGTACATGGTGGCAGTATATAATGATTATATTTATTGTGGGGAATTGGCACATGTGTAACACATTTTTTCCTTTCCCTCCACCCTGTATTTATTTTGGCAGCATTTATTTTATAAGAAATTCAGATGTTAATTATCATATACACAGATTAAAAACTAGAGAAAGGCCAAAAAACCACATAAAATACTCAAGATGATTATTCTCACAACATCAACAATTGTGCAAACTGTACCACAAGTATTTATCTGATAAGAGATAGAAATGTTAGTTTATGAGTTAATGTAATGAAACATGATACTCGCACTAATTGAGTTGATTTTGAAGTCATCTAAAACAAAATTTATGTTGACATAAATGCTTTACAGAATTTGTTAGTGACATAAGGGTTTAGGATACTGATCTCGGAGAAGTCAACAGTTTACAGGTGAAAAAATCATACTTTCTTCCACTATCTCTGGGGCTAGTCAAATTCAGGCCCGGCTTTGGCCAGTCATTAAGGTGGAAGCCGCCATGTTTGGTGATCTCCCAGTGTGCTTGCCAGAATTCTGGATAAGTGTGGCTCTTCAGAATCACTCTGGTAAGCACAGGGTAGGGACACCTGACTAGATTTTCCACATATCTCATCAGCTGCAGCACATGTAATTAGTTTACTTGTTTATAGTCTTGGGAAGGAATTATTTTAAGAAAATTTCCACAGAAAGATACAGAATTAAAGAACTGATGTAGTATAAAAAGTTTGACTTACACATGATAAAACCTATCCCTGGTTTTAAGCCAATGTGTGGCAGAATAAGGACCAGAAATTCATCTGTATATTTGACTTATCTTTCTCTCTGTCTGTCCTTTCTTTTCTACCTTCCTCTTTCCCTTCTTCCCTCTCTTCCCATTCATTCACTGAATAGTAAGCATATCTTGTTTGACATTTCTTGCCGCAGAAAACATTGAGATCTAATGAAAAAGACACATACTTAATGAATAACAAAACCGCATAGTGAGTACTAAAACAAAATTTGAAGAAGATGCCTTGAGCACACAGAGGACTAGATTATTGTAGATAAGCAATAACCTTTTCCCACTTATAGTATAGTGGTTATGCATTTGAACTTGGCAATCAGATTTGCTTTAAAATCTCTTCGCCACTGATTAGCTGTGTGACCTTCGATGAGTTCCTTTGTGTGGATTGACTCATAATTCTTAGAGAGAGGAGATGCAATCAGACAAATGCTCCATCTCTTCCCTGTTCATAAATCCATTGTGATGTCTATCTCCCCACCTGCTTTTCCCTTTTATGGGTCTTGGATTTCATTCCTGTACCAAGTCCAGATTTCGACCCCCTCTTTCATTTCATTTGTCTTTTGTAGAATTTGTTTCTCCCTTTCTGACTCTCTAGTAGAAATGTCTTGATTACATCCATTTTAAAATCCCTAAGCTGACATCTTTATCTAGCTACTGCTCATTTTCTCTTCCTCCTTTCTCCAACAATATTCTTTAAAGTAGCATATAAAATATAGACTTATAGTCCTCATTTCTTCATGTCACATTTTTCTTGATCTTTAATATGTTTGGATAAACAGTCTGTCATTTATCACTTGAATCAAATGAACTACCATTATGTATTTGAAATATTTGTGTCATTTTTACAAGTAATTCAAGGAAGAAAGGGATATGAAAAATAACTTCACTCTAAATTGCCATAAGCATTAAACAGAACATTTCTCTGTATCAAATTTTGTTTATACAAGCATCACATTAAAGATAGAGAAATGTGGGCCGGGGATTTAGCTCAGTGGTTCCAGCGCCTGTCTTGCAAGTGCAAGGACCCGGGTTCAATTCCCCAGTTACCACATACAGTGCTGGGCGTGGAGACTCATGCCCAGCAGCGACCAGTACCACTACCCCAGTGCCGGGCATGGTGGCTCACGCCTGTAATCCCAGCACTCAGGAGGCAGAGGCAGGAGGATTGCTGTGATGTGAGTTGGAGGCTGAGCTCAGGGCCAGCCTGAACCACAAAGTGAGACCCTGTCTCAAAAAACCTAAAAATAAATAAATAAATAAATAAATAAATAAATAAAGATAGAGAAATGTTGTCCCATGCTGTTCTAGTAAAAGATGGTCCAGGTTTTTGTCACAGAAATTGCAAATGGTGCCGTTTATGTTAATGCTTATCTTCGTTGTTTTTTGGGGGTCATGTACATACAAACCACAGCGATACCTAACTGAATGAAAATACCAGGTTTCTTTTCGTCTTTGGGTGGATGGTGTATTTTTCACTCGTTTCTCTTCCTCAGCACTCAAAAGGTGAATTGCAAATCATTTTCTTTCCTCACCCAAGAAAGAATGCTACATGAGGCCATCTCTGTTTGAACCCTAAGTTGTGATCTTCCATTTTCTCCCAATGTAAAAAACTTCATATGCTGTATCGTAGTGAAACTAAACACTCTCGAATCGGATCAGTGTATAGCACCAATTCGCTTTCTTTTTGGGGGGGGGGCAGGAATATGATCAGGGAGAGACATGGCCAGTTGTGGGTCATACATACTCTTAGTTAAAATATGTATCATGATGCATTTAGAGTCAGAACTGAGTAGAAGATGGATATTATTTATGTTGATTATGCCAGCTAGAGTCCTGCCTCTTCATGAAGGTTTAGAATAGCAGGAAAGAAAACTTTCCATTTGTAGTAATGTGCTTCTGTAATCCCAGTCAGGGAGATTGAAAGTTAGATCCCAGTCTGGGAAATTTAATGAGATCTTGTCTCCAAATAAAAAAATAAAATTAAATAAAATAAAGGGCTTGGGATATAGCTCAGCATGAAGGCCGTAGGTTCAATTCTAAGTATTGGGGGGGGGGAATCTTCATTGTTTAGATATCCAATATTAAAATTCTGTTTGACTATGATATATAGTAAGAAATATAGTTTGTCCTATTGCCCAAGTAACACACACACACACACACACACACACGCACACACTCTGTCATGTGCAGTTGAAACAAAAATTCGCACAACTGAAACTTTGCAGTGTGGGATGTTCTCAGACATTTTCTGTTATTATATTTTATCTCCATTGAAATGTAACTCCTTTTTTAATAGTACTTATGTGCAGTATATAGTGTTTACTTTACTTGTGTGAAGTCAGTCTATGTACATAACACAGCTTAATTTCTTTTTCCTCATACCCTATCCCTTCTGTCTTCTGCCTCTCTCCACTTGTTGATTGCCTTCCCCACTGAGGAAGATCTATCTGCCCACTTCCTGCTATCTTTTATTTTGCTCTTTATTTGTACTTTGGGCTTCTCACATTAGAGCCATGTGAGTTCAAGTTTATTGATACATTTTAGGCATACATTATGATTACATTCTTCACTGGGAATTTGTACCTCTATATGATATATCTTGGTTCTTATTTTTTCCTGTTCCCCTTTCCTTCCTTCAGCCTCTCCAACTTTCCCTATTTATAAAAGCTTTGTTTCCATTTTACTCTTCTTTTTAAATGTTTTCCTTTCCTATCCTCTGGCTCCCTCTCTATTTCTCCTTCCTTTATAAATATTTTCTTCCTATTTCACATTATCTATCATACATTTTGGTCCTCTTTAAACTTTCAGTTTCTCATATCAGAGAAACAATTCAGTATTTACACATGTATGTCCTTTTTAGTTCACTTAAGAGTATGGCCTCAAGTTGTATTCATTTAGCTATGAATGTTTCTAGTTTATTTTATTTTATTGCTAAGGAGCACTCTATTTTATAAAAAAACTCCTTCATCTTCTTTATCCAATCACCATTTGGGATGTTTCCAAGATTTGGCTATTACAAACTGTGCCACTGTGAACATGGGTGCACATATATGGTTGTGGTTTGATGCTTTTACTTCTTTTGGAAAGATACCCAACAGGGAAATAACAGGGTCAAATGAGACCTCTAATCTTCTAAGTTTATTTACAGTTTCTACTTCTTCATTTGAAAAATGTCTGTTCATTTCAGATGCCCATTTTTGGATTGGTCTTTAAATTTGTGGATCTGAATTTTTAAAGTTTTTCATATATTTTAGATAACAGTCCTTTGTCGAGGAACAGCTGATGAAATTTTTTCCCACATTGTGGGTTGTCTGTTGTCACTGTTGGTAGTTTTTCTTGCTGTGTAGAAGTTTTTGTTAATTATGATGAGATCTCTGTTGTTTATTCTTTGTGCTCACACATGCTGTTGATTTCCAGTTTCATGGGCTATGGTCTGATAATATATAGAGGATAAATTCAACTCTTGCACATCTACCTCAGCATATTACCTAAGCTAGCACATGGTCTATTTTGGAGAATGACTCATGTGCAGCTCGGAAGAATGTGTATTATAATTTTGTGGGGTGTAACACTCTGTAGACAGCTATTACGTCCTTTAGTTCAAATGTTGGGTTGAGTTCCAAAATTTTCCTAATTTTTTGTTTAGTTCATCTTTCTGTTTGTGACAGCAGAAGAACTTATTGAAGAACTCCACTATAATTGTTTTAGTACTTGATTTTTTTTGTGTCTGTTAATTTTTTTTTTTTTTTTTTGAGACAGGGTCTTGCTTTGTAGTTCAGGTTGGCCCTGAGCTCAACCTTCAACTCACAGCAATCCTCTTGCCTCTACTTCCCAAGTGCTGGGATTACAGGTGTGAGCCATCTGACCCAGCACTGGTATGTGGTTCTGATTGCTGATGGGCGTGAGTCTACACTCCCGGCATTGTTGTATGTGGTTACTGGGGATTGAACCCAGGCCCTTGCACTTGCAAGGCAAGTGCTGGAACCACTGAGCTAAATCCCTGGCTCTGTTAATATTTGTTTTATATAGTTGGGTTCACTAGTATTTGGTGCATATATATTTATGATTGTCATCTTTTCCTTTTGGATTATTCCCTTTCAAGAATGTAGTGATCTTTGTCTCTCTTAATTAGTCTTGGTTTGAAAGTCACTTTTTCTGCAAATCGAATAGTTACCCTTGCTTCTTTACAGGTTCCTGCCTCATGGAGTATTGTTTTTCATCCTTTGACTTTCAGTCTATGAATTTCTTTTTGAATCAAGTACATTTTTTTGTGTGCAGCCCATTGTTGGATCTTGCTTCTTGATTCATTCTGCCAGTCTCTTTCTTTTGATTGGTGAATTGAAAACTTTGACATTGATAGTTATAACTGGTATGTATTGACTTATCCTATCATGGTATTTTCCTATTCTTGACTTTTCCCCCTTTCTTTCCATTTAAATTCCTGCTTTGTCTGATGAATTACTTGTGTTGAGGTTCATGAGTTGTAATCCTCATTGTCTCTTTCTAGGACATTGTTTAGAATTTTTTGGAGTGTTGATTTGGTATTCATGAAGTTATTTACATGTTCTTTGTTATGAAAATATCTTATTTCTCCATTAAATTTTTTTTTCTGTGTTATCAGGGGTCAAATTCAGGACCTTGTGCTTGTGAGGCAGGTGTGGCACCACGGAGCTATCCCAGGCCCTCTTCATTGATTTTGAAAGATAGTTTGGCATGATATATATTAGTCTGGGTTGGAATTGTTTTATTTTTGTTTTTTTGAGACAGGATCTCGCTTTGTAGTTCAGGCTGGCCCTGAGTCCACTATGTAGCCCAGGCGAGCCTTGAACTCACAGCAATCTTCCCACCTCTGCCTCCTGAGTGGAAGGATTACAAGCATGAGCCACCACGCCCAGCACTGTTGTATGAACTTCCTAGGGATTGAATCTGGGTCCTTTGTGCTTGCAAGACAGGTACCGGAACCACTGAGCCAAATCCCTGGCCCTGGACTTGTTTTCTTTTAGGAGTTGAAATACTTCACTCCAGATGGTCCTTGACTTGAGAGTTTGTGTTTAGAAGTCTGGTGTGATTCTGATTGACTTTCCTTTTCATGTGATTTGTTTTCTTTCTCTGCTTATTATTTTGTTCTTGTGTTGGATTTCTGGAGTCTTGACTAGTGTATGCCTAGGTATAGATTTTTTGATCACAGCTAGTTGGAGTTCTATATGCCTCATTTGTCTTTATGTCAAATTATTTTTTCCTTCTTTGGAAGTTTTCTTTAATTGCTTCCTTGAAAAGTTTATTTATGTCTTTTGTGCTAGCTCCTACCCTTTCATTGACTCAAGTCAATCTCAAGTTCTTCTTTTTTGCATCATGTAGAAGCTACAGGACTAATTTCTTATGGTCCTTTGCCATTGTAAAGGAATTTTTCTTTTCGTGTTTGTTAACTGCAATCCTGTCTTCTATATCTGAAATTCTATCTTCATATTCATTTATTCTGCTGTGGAACCCTTCAATGGAATGTTTAATTTTTTGGATATCTGCTTGGATACATTTCATGTTTTCCGTTTCTTTCCTCTCCTGGGTGATCAAGGTTTCCATCATTTTCCTCAGTTCCTCTATTTTTTATCCGTATCTGCTCTAGTGTTGCTAATCACATCTTTCATTATACTCACCATCTCAGTTGATATGTGATGCTATTTTTTATTTCATTTTTCCAGAGTCTCTTTCATCTATTACTTCCCCTCTTTCCAGTTCAGGGAGTCCAGATGGTTGACTTTTGGGTTCTTGCACCTCATTGCCTCCACAGTTTGTTTTTGGTGAGCTAGAAGTCTGAGTTGGCATCTTATTTAGGTGTCTTCTCATTTCTGTTCTTTAGTTGTTGATGTTTTTGTCTTAATTCCTCGACTGATGCTTGTATATTGCTTAGTATGAGTACTATTATTGCTAGTATTTTGAGCACTTAGGGAATGATTTCTTCTCAGAGGTCTCTTCTAGATATAGGTGGTCTTTGAGTTTTCAGTCTGTAGTAACTCTTAGGCAGTTCCAGTCTAGGTATACCAGTGTACAACTAACTAGAACAATCACATCACCAAAGTGATGCAGTCAGCATCAACAACAGCATAAACACAACCTAGAAAATGACAAACTGTGGTAAGTATTAATGTGCCACCTTTAACTGTATGAACCAGTCTGTGGTTATATATAAAAATCTAGAACCAATAAGAAATATGTTTGCAATACATAAGCACTTCACTGTAGAAAGTTTACCCTCTGGGAAGAATAAGTAGAAGGAGTTGGGGGTGAGAGAGAAATAGAAGGAGAGGGAAAGATTAGAAGAAGGCTACAGGACACAGGAAGGTCACACAAACTTTGGGAAACTGGTGAAGACAGGAGGAAAAGAGAAAAGAACAAAGATGAGAATTAAGAGGTGTCATGTGTGGTACAAATTCTCAATGTTGATTACGATCATAATGTATACCTGCAATGTACCAATAAAATCAAATTTTTAAAAAAAGAATAGAACAAAGTAACAGCAATAGGAAGACCAGAAACCATAATCGTAATGCTATAAAAATAAGAAAAAACAAAGCAAGATAAAAATAGGAACAAGAAAGGAGATAAATGATGAAGCAAGAAAAAAGAAAGAAAAAACTGTCCCCTTCAAAGCATGTTTCTGCTGTCCCTGGTAAACAGTGTAAGCCGTGTACAGCTCCAAGTCGATCAAGTTCTAGGAGCCGCCTTAGTCTGGTGTCCGGCTGCGAGGCCTGCACTGAACTCCTTGACCTCTTGCGGATTTGAACTCCGCACAGTTTCACTGCAGGTGCAGGCTGCCTTTCCCTCACAGCGAGTCTGGGTTTTCTGCTGAACCCAACAACTCACAGACAGCTGCGATCTGCTGCATCTTTTTTTTTTTTTTTCACAGCAACTCTCTTTGTTCTTCAGGTGGGCTTCAGTTCTAAACAACAAGCCTCAGGTCCTGTCTCTGCGTCTCTCCGCTGCACCGTCATCCTGAGCTCTGGATGACGTCCTTTCTGGGCTCCATGGCTGTCTGTCCCTGGGCACTCCTCCCATGTGGCATCTCCGTTCTTGCCCCACTTGGCTGCACTGGACTTCTCATAGGGCACTCAGATCACCGGGAAACCATGTGATCTTTAAGCTTGTGTGTCTGATTTGCTTCACTTAAAATTATTGTCTCACAGCATCTATTTTCCTACAAATGACAAATTTATCCTTAAGGCTGAGTAGTACTCCATTGTGTATAAATACCACATTTTCTTTATCAGTTCCCCTGTTGACAGATGTACAGGCTACTTTCAAGATGAGCTATTATGAATTGTACTGCTTATAAACATGGGCATGCGTGTATCACAGTATGATGTCTTTAACTCTTGCAGAAAAAAATTTTGCCATTGATCCCTTAGAAAGAGGACTCACATCATAAACATATAAAGAACTAAAAAACATTAGACCCTTCCAAAATATAATTCTTGTCATAACACACAAAACTGATGAACCCACTAATTACTCACGATCTCCCATTTTATGACCATCAGCTACCCGGAGAGCACTTTAACCAAGGGAGATCTAACAAAGCATCCAAATCAAATGGAAACTCAAGACGGGCTTCTCAGAAGTTTTCTCTGCTCTGGGAAGTAGAGGGTGTCCGTGATATTGAAATGGGAATTTGATGTCCTTGATGTGATATTTTGGAAAACAAATTCCCCAACAGAAGCTGGAATGAATCAGTGTGTGGGTAAGAGATAAGATGAATAAAAGACGAGGAGAGTTCTAGAAGTTGCTGTAAACTATACCTACCATGTATAATTTCTGTTAATTTAAAATTAATTCATGGTTTGGCTAAAATGCACATTTCATTTTTTTTCCTCGAAGGAAGCATGCATCAAGTTCATAAACATTTATTTATCATAGATTTATGAAATGCTCTACAATTCCCAGGACTATATTATTTTGTGCTTCTAGGAGTTGATTCTAATGCTTGTGTTTTATTATTTTATAACCTTGCACATCAAATGCTACTGAAGAATTAAATCAGAGAATGGATGGCCAAGAAGAATAACAGTTCTGCTAATAGTGGTCGTCTGGTTAATATTTATCAAGCTTTTTTATACCCTCACTCTTCATTTTGGAATTATCTCCCCTGGACTTGAGCTACGACTGACTGTGGAATATAACTTTCATGTGGCTAGTTGTTCTACTCACACATTAGATTGTCTTTGCATTTAATAAGTTTTCTATAAATGATGCTTGAAATAATCTAGAGGGGAAAAGCTGAAATACTGAAATGCTTTCACAATAAAACTTAGCTTGCAAAATAATGAACCAATTTTAATAGCTCCATTGTGGCAGGTTTAACTTTCCTGTCTCACATGGGGTTTTGAGATATTTAGTTTTATCTTTATGTCTTTATTATGGTCTAGGAGAGTGGATTTTTTTTCAATTGTTGCTCTCTGCCTCCTTCACGTTCAAGTTTTTCTTTTAATTTTGAAGATCATGCTTTCTGGGGGTGTATAAAACTTTCTCTAGATAACACAGAATGAAAACAACATGCTGGAGCTAGTTTTATTTTCTTAGCAGCTCAAATAAGTGCTGTTCCTCCACACAGGACTGAGGGTCCTTCATGCCCAGATCTCCCAGGCAGAGGGATGCCACTGGACAGAAATGAAGGCTGATACACACTGTTTCCAGTGAGGAAAGCCCAGGGGAAGCCAGGTGGGGCAGGTGACAGGGGACTCAGAAGGGGAAAGAAGAGAGAAGAAGGCTTATGGATATTTGACTGAAGCAGAGATTTAGAAAAATACACTATCTAAGGTGATTTTGAGTTCTTTTCTGTGTGTATTCCTTTATTCATCACTTTAAAAATATACAGTTGACCCTCAGTGACCATGGGTTTGGTTTCAGGGCTCCAAATTCCTTCTCCCTGCAGATGCCCAAATCCACAGATTCTCAAGTCCCAAGTACAAAATGGCAAGTATTTGCAGATAATCTCTAAGTATCTTCCTACATACTTTTGATCAAGATTACTTATAATACCTAACACCATGTAAACACTTCGTAAATAGTTCTTATACTCTATTGTTCAGGGAATAAGGAAGAAATATTCTATATGTGTTTAGTACAGATGCAGTTTTTTTTTTTTTTTAACAATCAGTAATTTGGACCCATTAGACTCTATCTTCTCTTTTAAGTCACCATCCATCCAAGGGCCTAGGTTTAAATCTTAATTTTGCCCTTAACAAATCGTTTGACCTTTCAGTAGCTCTTCAATCTTGTTTCTCAATCTGTAATAATTGGAGTGGAGGGTGTAATAATAATATCTTCATAGAGTTTTAAAAATATTAAGTTTTAAAACGTGTGTCAAGTGCCCAGGTGCATAGGAATTGCTTAATAAAGGCAATTTTCTTCTCTCTCATCCATCATTTCCAGACATCTACTGGGCTTCCTGAGAGAAAGCGTTTAACTTTCTACTGAAAAGATCCTGTTGGGCTCTCAATGCTTAGCTGATTTGAGTAGATTTCCCCTCTGCTTTTACTGCTGTTAAAGGGCCGATTGGCTACCAAATGTGTATTTGTTCTTTTTCTAACAGTATCCAGGCTTTATCACTAGGTGCGTATGCCAACTTCCCATGCTTTTTATCTGCTTCTATTATGTCTCTTGGGTGCAGAGTTTGATAAAGAAGTTAACATATGTTTCAAAATCTAATCACAGTGACTCTTAGCACTCTTTAAAATGCAGTTCCAGAGGCATCTTCCAAAATAGCTTACTGTCCAGGCTCTAAAGGATACTGTGAGGAAAGCCAGGTTGGGAAGAAGCCAACATATGGAGAAGTCAGACTTGGGAGAATTGGAGAGATACAGAAACAGAGAACTCCAGTCCTGCTCGTCCTGTGCCTCACACCTACTGTGCCGATGGCCCCGGGGAGAGCTGATGACTTTCCTTTGTCATTAGATAAGTTGAGGTTATCTCACTCAGGGCAAAACTATCACACATGTCTGCATTACCACAAGGGGGAAGCAAGTACTTCCAGCATCACAAAAATGGGCGTTGTTATTCTATGCATAATTTCAGCTAAAAATAAAACCATTCTAGTTGCAGTGGTTTGCATGCATATAAAGTTCTAACATATAACTTGTGTTCTAGGAATAATTTCAGAGTAACTAGAGTGGTTGAATTCAAAGGCATTAGGAGAACATGCTCATTATCATTTAATGGATAATAGTCAAAGGTTTAAATAACATAGAGCTTCTCATTGGTTGGTAATAAACTCTGCTTTCATTCTTTTTTGTGTCATAAAACACCAGAGCTTCACAATAGACACTTGATAATTCCAGAAGCATGACACAGAGTATTGTCTTACCAGCATTCTGTTTCTCATCAGAGTGATGTTTAGGATTGATAGTCACAGATTATAAGGATATCATATGCCATGATCATACTAGCTCAGCCAGTCTTCTTTACCTTTGTTTTGGTACTATTTTATAGAATCCTATATCATGAATTCTGATTTGAAGTAATGGCAGAAAATTTATTAAATGTGAACTCTTTTGTTTTTTAACATGAATTCTATGGGATTAGAGCCACTGTCCAAGATGTAACTCCAGCTCATGAATGTGCTGCTGACTAGCCTGTATTGTGGTCTGGCAGCGTTATCTTGCTAAGTATGCTGCTTAGTGCACTGAATACCCGTGGATTGCTCCAGATGCTGGAGCTATGGCACTATTGCTCCAGTCTGCAGTGGAAATGCATCTTTTGTTTCCATATGTTTAGGGAAAAAGTAATATACATACACACATACATACCATATATATGTGTGTGTGTGTGTGTGTGTGTGTGTGTGTGTGTGTGTGTGTGTGTATGTGTGTGTGTATATATGTTTTTTTGAGACGGGGTCTCACTTTTTAGTTCAGGCTTGTTTTAAATTCAACCTTGAACTTACCACAATCCTCCTGCCTCTGCCTCCTGAGTACTGGTATTATAGGCTTGAGCCACCACACCCAGCACTGTGGTATGTGGTACTGATTGCTGATGGGCATGAGTCACCAAACCTAGCATTGTTGTATGTGGTTACTGGGGACTGAACTCAGGACCTTGCACTTGCAAGGTAGACATTGGCACCACTGAGCTAAATCTGTGGACTGAAAAAGGAGTATTTAATTATTAAAATGATTACGTTCATAGCAGTAAATTTGAAGTAACACAGCATAAGACTTTTAATATTACAGGGCTTACTAACAAACTGAATTTCTAAAGTTCAGAGTGTTATATTCTGGATTAGTGGTGGCAGGGCACTGATTATACCATAGAAAGCTCTAAAAGGTTCATTATCACTGTTCTAGATTGTACTGGGGGAATTCTTTGACTATATATTCACATATAAAGAGATGTTCTCCCTTCACTGTTTTTTAAATATCAAGAGCTATCCTACTATATGCACGTTGTGCAACAGATTTTTAGTATTTTTTATTTTGAAAAACTGAAAGTAGATACTCATTTAACAACTCCTTCCCCAGGACCAGCCTGCAGCCCTGGCAATTACCATTTACATTGTGCTTCTAAGAGTTTGATTATTTACAGGCTATGATAAGATGACTCATTGAGTTTTGTCTTTTTTATGGCTGGCTTATTTCACTTAGTGCAGTGTTCTCATGTTTCACCCCTAGTAAGATTATAATAAGATGGACTTTTTTTAAAAGGCGAAACAGTGCTCCTATGTGTGTATCATACTTTCTTTACTCATTTGCCTGTCAGTGGGCATTTAGGTGGCTTTCAGCCTTTAGGAGGCTGTTGTAGATGATCTCACAAGGAAAATGAATGTCAAAACGTGCAATTTTCTAGTTTTTTTTTTTTTTTTTTGCTGTTGTTATCGATGACGTTTCCTTCTGTTGTGGTTGGAAAAGATGCTAGGTATTTCCATCTTGATGTTCAGAGCTTGTTTTTATTTTTCAGTCTGAGGTGTGATCTTTCCTAGCGATTGTTCCGTGTGTGCTGAGGAGAAAGTGTATTCTCATTTTGGATGTCTGCTGTGTATGCTGTGAGGGTCAGAGTTCCATAGGATTGCTTCAGATCTCTGCTCTTCTGTCCAGCTGCTCTTTCTATTTTGGCAGGTGGGCTATGAACCCCACTATTTGTTGTGCTACTGTCTTCTTCTTCCCTCATATCCATCAGTGTTTGCTTCATATGCTTGGGATCTTTGATACCAAGTGTGCACATATTTATACGTGTATTTTCCTTGTTAATTTTCCCTTTCATCATTATGTACAACAGATGTCCTTCATTTGTCCTTTTTGAGAGGTTTTGGCTTGAAGTCAATCAGCATAATTATTTGCATGGAATATCTTTTTCTGTCATTTTAGTTTCAGCCTATATATATGTCATGGTATATAAAATGAGATTCTGGATGACAGTGTTTAGTTAGATCTTGTGGTTAGTACATTAACCTTTTACATATTTTTAAATGGGGAATTTAATCTAGTTATATTTGAAATAACTACTGTTAGGGAATGACTTACAATTGCTATTTTACTAATTGATTTCTATGCTGTAGGTTTTTTTTTTTTTTGTATTGGGCATTGAACTTGGGACCTTGCGCTTGCAAAGTAGGCGCTGGATCCGCTGAACTAAATCCCTGGCTCTCTGTCTTGTATTTTGTCTCTTTCCTGTCATTGCTTCCCTTCTTTTGTGCTTCATTAATATTTTGTAATAACATACTTTGATTCTTTTCTTATTTTCTTTTGTGATTAATTTATCAGTATTTTATTTGTGGTTTCTATAGGACTTATACAAACATAACTATCTGCTTTTATGATTAATTTTTGGTTTAGACAGGGTCTTACTGTGTAGAACTTGAATGTATTATGTGTCCAGGCTGGCTTCAAATCCATGGGGATCCTCCTGCCTCAGTGTCCTAAGTCCTAGGATCACAGGCATGTGCGACCACACCTGGGTTGTAACAATCTGTTCTTTTAAAAATTGATTTTATTGGTACATTTTATATATACATTATGATCACATTCAACATTGAGGGTTTGCACCAGTACATGGCACATCTTTTTTTTTTCTTGAGACAGGGTCTAGCTTTGTAGTTCAGGCTGGCCCCGAGCTCAGCCTCCAACTCACATCACAGCAATCCTCCTGCCTCTGCCTCCCGAGTGCTGGGATTACAGGCATGAGCCACCACTCCTGGCACTGTGGTATGTGGTACTGGTTGCTGCTGGGCGTGAGTCTCCATGTCCAGTACTATATGTGGTTACCGGGGATCAAACCTGGGCCCTTGTGCTTGCAAGACAGGTGCCAGAAACACTGAGCTAAACTCCCGGGCCCATGGCACATCTTGATTAAACCAGTTAACAATGTAACTTCCATCACATACAAAAATTCTACTCCCTTATATCCTCTTCTCATTATTTTATTATAAAAAATTACATATGTATATTTTGAATCTATTAACATAATTTTATAGTAATTTTTATATTTAAAAGATAAGAATTTAAATTTTTACACCAGAATTAAAAGTGATTTATGTACCACCATTGAAATATTACAAGATTTTATATTTGCTTTTGCCAAAACCTTTATATTTCATATGCTGTTGTATTATTTCCTGTCCTTTTGTTTAACTCAAAGGACTCTCATTAGCATTTCTTATAAGGCCTGTCTAGAAGTGATAAACTGCATTGTCTTTTGCTTTTCTGGAGAAGCCTTTAATTCTTCTGTATTTTGGGCTGTTTTGCCAGATATAATATTTTATTTGATAGACTTTTTATAGCACTTTGAATATATCATTCTAATTTCTGCTGGTTTGTAACATTTATGCTGAGGAATCTGTGGATAATGTTATGGGAGCTCCGTTATATGTGATGAATTATTTTCTCTTGCTACTTTCAAAATTCTGCTTTTGACTTAGTATTTTTATCTGAATGTATCTGTGTGGGCCACTTTGGGTCTGTCATGGATGGTGCTTTCTGGTGATTCTTAAACTTACAGTGTCCATTTTCTTCCTTAGATTTGGCAAGTTTTTAGCCATTCTTTCTTAAGGCAAGCTCTCTGCATTCCTTTTCTCATTCTTTTCATTATATTTTGGCTCATTCATTGGTGTCTTATAAGACCTTTATACTATTTTCACTTTTCTTTATTTTTCCCCCTTTGATTTATTTTCATATGATGATTGCAAAGATCTCTCAATTTGGCTCACTCCTCTTTCTGTTTGATCAAGTCTGTTGTTAAAACCCTCCAATGAATTTTTTAATTTATTTATTTATGTTCTCAGAATATGTACAGTATTATGTAGAGAATTTCTGCTCATTTAAAAAAAGTTTCTCTTTGTTTATATTTACATTTTGCTTATGTATCTGTCTCACCATTTAGTTTGGATTTTTATCTTTTCTCTTGAAGCCCTTTGGGGTTCTACAAGATGATAATTTTGAATTATTTTTCAGGTATTACCTAGATTTTCACCGATTTCTGGGATTAATTTTGTTTCTTTGATTGGACTTGTTTTGGCACACTTGTGTGTGTCATTATTTTATTATTATGTTTTGCTGTTGTGTGTTTGAAAAAACAGTCTCTTCTCCCAGCTTTTACTGTCTCATTTCATTCAAGTGAAGACTTTCACCAGTTGTCCCACTGAAAGACTTTGGAGTGGACACAAACTTTCCTTGGAGATATATCTTCTCTGGTATATATGTAATTTCTCAGTTAGAAAGGTTGCTGCAGTCTTTTTCAGGAACCAGGAATCCTTCTCTCTCTCTGGTGTCTGTCTGCAGTACTTCTGGGACTTTTTCCTGGTTTCTGGAATTCTCCTAAAGGCCTTTGGACTGTCTGGTGAAGCTCAGTCCTTGTCTTTGGGATGAACAAGGTGTGAGGCTTCTTGCTCTTTTGTCTTACTGATAGCACTCTCTTATGTCTCTCAACTTCACAATAATCAATGTTTAGTAATGTTTTCCATTATATAATTAGAAGAACTTTTTTTTTCAAGGAAAATGACTAAGTTTCAGTGAGAATGGAGATCCGTACCTGCACTTCATCACAATGTGTCAAAAGCCAAAAATAACGAGACTGTTGAAAGCAATAAAACACGTAACTCGCCATGTACAAGGGATCTTCAGTCAAAGTAATGACTATTTCCTCATCATCTCATCTGATGGTTTTAAAAATACATGTCTCTTGCACATGTCAATATAACTGAATTTAATGACAAACAGTCCTAAATGGCAGCATTTCTGAAGTGTCACTGACATCCTGTGCGATTTTACGTTTGCAGTGTCTGTTGATGAGAACAGTATGTGGGATTTGCTCAGGTATATTACCGAATGAAACGGAAAAGAAAACGGAACGCTGTAAAGAGAAATGGCGATCAGATCGTCCAGATCGAATAGCAAATTCTTAAAAGTCGTCTGTTAAAAATAGTAACAGAAAGAAGGATGCACATAAAAAGAAGGAAGAAGAGAAACTTGGGAATGGAGCCTTCCTGTGAGATGAAGTTCAGAGAAAAAATTCAGAAGGACTCTGCAGCTGAGCTCCAGCCTAGCTCCTGAGAAGAAAAGTAATGTGGGTGCATAGCAACAGAGTTTGGGGAGAGACACCCTCTGTTTGAGAATGAGCGAGCCGGCTAGGGGAGGGAGAGAAGGAAGGGAGACTGAGCTCAGCTCCACTGCAGGGAGTAGGAACAGCATTTTTTTAAAAAGGTTTTTTGAGACAGGGTCTGGCTTTGTGGTTCAGGCTGGCCCTGAGCTCAGCCTCAAACTCACATCACAATCCTCCTGCCTCTGCCTCCCGAGTGCTGGGATTACAGGCGTGAGCCACCACGCCCGGCACTGTGGTATGTGGTACTGGTTGCTGCTGGGTGTGGGTCTCCACGCCCAGTATTGTTATGTGGTTACCGGGGAATCGAACC
>PVIR01003836.1:0-84626 GCA_004026965.1 Petromus typicus | reverse complement strand
GGGATCAGTGCTGGAGGGGTCCCCATGGCTGTGTGTGTGCGGTAGGTGCCCTGACCAAGAAGATGAAAGTGACAAAACAGGAGGGGTCAGTGATCCACTGCTAGTCCGAGTCAAAAGCCTAGAGCACTGCTGGCGAACCTCTCTAGAGCCTTCTGTGGTGCATGGGCCATAGATTCGCCGTCCCTGGAGAGTGGCCCTTCCTAGTTTGCAATGGAAGGCTCAGGAAACTGGAGACCAGTGTTCAAGTAGTGTTGGCAAACTCCGTATATACTTGCTAAAAGAGACTGGCAGTGTCCTCCTTTCTTTTTTATTCTACCCAAGCTACAGTTCTGTTGATTGATGCCACCTACTGCCAGGGTGGTTCTTTCCTCCATTTGCTGACCTACATACAAGTCTGTTGTCCCCAGACACAGCTGAAACTGTGCTTTACTAATCTGGTTCTTAGTTCAGACAAGCTGACATAGCACAATTAGTGATCACACTGAGTATTCTGGGCCAGAGGAAAGTTAGGAACGAAGGTTTCTGGGGTTTACCGTGTTTTAGGTGTTAGGGCAGTGAGCTTTAAGGGTATAGATGAATCGGGATCTGGATCTTCCCTTCAGGCACTTCTCAATACTAGAAATAAATGTTTAGTTCTTGGTAATGACTAGCTTGGAGACACTGATTCACTACTAGGGGAAGTATGTACAGTTTTCAAGTAAAAATCTCTTCATTGTAGAGAAACATTTTGTGTAGTATGCTTAATCTTACGGTTTTGTAGTCTCATGAATTATGTAATAATCTGATTCACTTTGATGTTTCATGGCAGGATAGATCACATGTAAAACTCTTCTAAGGGCTACAGGTTCAGTATCTGATGACAAAACATGAGATGAATATTGACTTTAATATACATTTTATGTAGTGCAAGTAATTTTCTTGTAAATAAAAATGAATATTTAAATGATGTGTAAGACCATAGCTTCTTTTGAACAATTCCTTCACTTGCAATAACTTTGGATTTTTAACTATAATGGCCCCCTTGGATCAGGATCACGATGGTAAGAGTGTGGGAGGTGTTTTTCTAAGCCATATAAATAGTCTGTGCATCCAGGGATTTAGCTTAGAGGTCCCAGCATCTACCTGGCAAGTGCAAGGTCCAGAGTTTGATCTCTGGTACCGCATACCACCATGCTGAGTGTGTTGGCTCATGCCTATAATCCTAGCAGTCAGGAAGAAGAGGGAGAAGGATTGCTGTGAGTTCAAGGCTAACTTGTGCTTCACAGTGAATTCAGGTCCAGCCTGAACTACAAAGAGAAATCCCATCTCAAAAAAAAAAAAAAAAAAAAAATTCTGTGCAACCTAGATTTTTCATTGGAAGACAACAGGGATATTTGACTTGGTTGTGTTTCTAAACTCCTTAAATAATTCACAAACCTAATGAACTATATTTCTTTCTCCATTTCCATTCATTTATACTAAAAACAGAAGATTCTGTAAGCAGAGAAGGTGGAGGTTATGGAGAGGTCCTGTAAACATGCTCCTCTGTCATTTCCTCTTGCCAATTGAGGAATCTTCTAAAAATTTTTAAAAATTCTTATTAGCACAGCTCTGAAGTACCTAATTACCACATTCATCATAGGGAGTGAAAATAACATATTTATTTTTCCCCCTTCCCCCTTCCTAATCTTGAATTTTTTTCACTGTTAGAGATGTAGGTATTATCATTATAAGTTAGATGGCAGTTATTGATAAATTGTAAACTAGTCCTCATACTGCTGTATTCTTCAGAAAGTTCTTGTGTTTGGAATCTGCTTTAGGGACCATAGTGACAGGGAGAAGGGATTCATTTTTAAAAGGTTAGACCACAGATGTGGTGAGGTGTTTTTTTGTTTTTTTTTTTTCCTCGCTTTAAGGTAAAAATACAACTCTTAGGTAAATACCTTTGGTTGAGGATCGAAATGCCCTAGGTACTCCCAGTTAACAGTTTAGGTTCTTTGCATAGGCTCAAAGGTGTATTTGGAGGACAGCAAAGAACAAATGTCAGGACTTTTAGAGGATCAGAATTGGGCAACGTAAATGCTACTAACTTGTGGTACTGCTTTAGAATTTACAGAACACATTTACATGTGTTACCTCATCTGGTCCTCAAAGCAGTTCTGAGGTTGGTGGAGGTCATGCACATTTGTCCTTACTTTTGATATATTTTCTTTTTGAGGCAGTTTTACACCCACAAAATATCCTTTATGCAGTGTCCCAACATGTCAGTGTTTATATAGCTCAAAGAGGAAATTAACTTCTAGACAATTTTGCTATCTATTGATGATCAGATTTTAGCAGTTATTCCACTTGAGGATGAACTCAGATTGCATATTAAATTTTTATGTCTCTTTACCTTCCTTTAATCTGAAACAACTTTCTGGTCTTCTCTCTTTAATCATCTTGATACTGTTGAATAGTGCAGGCCATGCATTTTGTAGATAGTGTTCCAAGTTTAGGTTAGTTCCATCTTTGACAATACTGTGTTATAGGGTGGTCTCCTAGTGACTTTGAACCAGGAGGCTGATGGTGTTGACCATACTGTTAGTAGTCATGTTGAATCATTTAGTTAAGATAGTGCTTCCCAGATTCCAAAACTATTAAGCTTTTTTTGTAATACGCATCTTTTGGAGAGATATTTGAGAGTGTGTAAAATATTCTATTTTTTGTTACATATTAACAATTTTTACCATTTGTTGGTAATTCTTGTCTGCAATACTGTAGTTACTGTGATAGATGCTGAACAGTGACTTTTCTGTCATCATTTCTTCTGCTTTTATTAATTGGAATGGTGTAGAAGAGTGTTCTCACATTGAAACATAGATTACAATGTGTTGTTCTATCTTTTAATGTGGTACCAGAGATGAAACTCCGGACCTTGTGCTTCCTAGGCAAGTGCAGTGCCACTGAGCTACATCCCTGACCCTGCAGTGCATTGTTAATATTGCTAAGCTCAGCTGTCCTAGATTTCACCATTGGGAAGCCCCATCAGGGTGGCTTTTATGTCTTTTTGACAAGTCTTGTTTTTTGAGTACTTCCTCTCTGTTACACAACATTTTCCGTGTTTATCTCATGCTTTCCTTGCCCTAGCTTTTTGGAATTACTCCATTTCTATAAGGTTCTCTGGTTCCTGCTACTGGAGAAGTATACTTAGAAGCTAAGTTAAATGCTAGGTTTGCTCATTGGCCTGGGCTAGGGTTGAACAGATGTAGAAAACCTAAGCTGAAGTTCTTACTTGTGAAACACAGATAAAATGTTGAGTTGGAGTGTGAACTTGGGCCTTCTTAGCCCAAAGACTGAGTTCTTTCTGCTTACTTGTATTTCTTCCTTACACTTGCTTTTCTACTACTCTTGGCATTTTTCTTTTCTGATAAGGATGGGCACAGGCTAAAATATATTCAAGAAAATCATTTGCTAATAATAGCTGTAGCTACTTCAAAAACAGATAATAAAGTCCTTGTAATTCAAAAATACTTATTACATGCTTGATATAAATAAAACATTAGGCTAGACATTGGTGTTATTTGAGTAAGCATGTATGTATTGTGCTAAAAATGTTATTTACTGTGAATTTTCTCTCTTAGATAGGTTTTTAAGGGACAGAGATGAATTCAGATGGCTTAAGATTTCTTTAAAATACGTAAATGCCCTTACTGCACTGTCATTTCATAATTATAATGTGCCCCTTAAATGATATCTGTTTGTTAAGCATTTATAAGGTATAAGTACCTCGTTGCTTTAATTCTCAAATAATTTTGTCAGTTGTTATTATTTTTCTTGTATTCCAAGTGAGCAAACTGAATTCAATTACATGACTTGCCAGAAGTCATACAGTTTAATACATATTACTAGGTGTATTGAAATCCAGTTTGTGTACTACCTACTATATGAAATACTATAAATGGTAATACATTGGACTGTCCAGTGGTTCTGAGATTGAGAGTTTGGCTTACATTTTAAATTGTGTATGATTTGGGTGGGTACCGGGTCTTACTGTGTAGTTGAAGCTCACTATGTAATCCAGACTGAGCTCTCGGAAGTCTTCCTTCCTCGGCCTCCTGAGCGTTACAGTCCTAGGGACATGCCACCACACTGGTTTTCACTTGCACATTTTAGTGCTATTTTACTTCAGTTTATACCTGATTCATAAACCACAATGTAGTTTATCCTTAAATAGTTTCACCTCAAATATTTTACTCCTACTGGTCTCCTTTAAGGGTTTTTTGTTTGTTTCTTTGTTGTTTTATTTGTTTGTTTTTTGAGACAGAGTCTCCCTTTGTAGTTCAGGCTGGCCCTGAGCTCAGCCTCCAACTCACATCACAGCAATCCTCCTGCCTCTGCCTCCCGAGTGCTGGGATTACAGGCGTGAGCCACCATGTCCGGCACTGTGGTATGTGGTACTGATTGTGGCTGGGTGTGAGTCTCCATGCCCAGTATTGTGTGTAGTTACTGGGGAACGAACCCAGGCCCTGTGCGCTTGTAAGACAGGCACCGGATCCAGTGAGCTAAATCCCTGGCCCTCTTTTAAGTTTTGTGGGAGTAGTGACCAGTAAATACCAAGTACAGAGTGTGATATATTTTTGTACTAGTTCCAAATACTGGAGTAATAGAATGCCTGCTTGCTAAGTGTGCATTTCCGGGGTCAGTGTGGTAATTTGTAGTGCATCTTTATAAAAAAAATTTTACCACTTATATTTGTATTTCTGCATTTAAAAATATACTTGAAATTTCTGATGTTTTAAAGAAATAGCAAATAATATATGGAATTATCTCTTAGATATCTCATAGTAAACTTCAAAATGAAAACCTGTATGAGTAGGTTATGGTTTACATATTTTTATCCACTGATAATGAAAATAGATCTCAAGACAAAAGTTCATCTTTAGAAATTTTTCTTATGTACCTCAGAGCTAGATTAACATGTAAATATATAGACTGAGTTTGTTTTTCACCATGTTGGTTAGTTCTTTGAATGTCATGAGTGACCACTAATAATTCTGTCACTTTCTTGTATTGTTGTACTTAAGTAAACGTGGATTTTTTCGTGCATGTCATTTCAGCATTGTGAAGCTAAGGCATAGCTTATGTAGCTACAGCTGTGCACTTTAACTGAGGTCTAGAAGAATTTAAAGAGTAGATGTAGAATACAGTATTAATATATAGTTAATGTAATTTTACCAAGTTTTAAATCCACCACTCCTCAAATTGGACTGAGGATTTTCTTCCCACTAAGCTGCATTCCCAGCCATTTTTTTTTTTTTTTTTTGGTGGAACTTGGGATTGAACTCAGGGTCTTGTACTTGCCAGTTGGGTGCGGTAACACTAACCTAAATTGTGCCCTCTTTTTATTTTTGAGATTGAGTCTTACTAAGTTGCTCAGGCTGGACTTGAACATGAGATCTTTGCTGCCATGGCATCCTAGAGTGCTGAAATTACAGGCCTGTGGCACCATGCCTTGCTGTAAATTGGAATTTTAATTACAGAAGAAAATTATTTTGTTCTTGATAATGCTACCTTATTTAATCACAGCCTTTGAAGTTTACTTCTGTAGAACTTAATTCCTTCTGCCCAGGTTATGGGCACAGATATGCCTTGTACAGCTTTTAAGTGAGAATAATTCTGTTTTGGAAAGGTGTTGAATATTAAATATAATCCATATAAAGCATTAAACTGTGTCTACATGTAACAGATACAAAAGTAATAGCTGTCTATTGATATTTCTAGTAGTAATAGAAATAATTTATAGCATAGAAATGTTAGAAGTCTAAAATAAGCACGAAGTAAAATACAGTGGACATTTATTGAGGAATATATAGGATAATTTTATAAATCTTGAATACAGTATTTTATAGAATCAAAATAAATTTTGGAGCCAGGGATTTAGCTCACTGGGTCTGGCTCTTGCCTTGCAAGAATGGTTCATTCCCCCGTAACCACGTACCACAATGCTGGAATACCCACCAGCAATCAGTACCATGTTCCACAATGTGGGGTGTAGTGGCTCACACTTATAATCCCAGCACTTGGGAGGTAGAGGCAGGAGGATTGCTGTGAATTCAAGGCTTGCCTTGTCTACATACTGAGCTCAGGACCAGCCTGAACTACAAAGTGAGATCTCATCTCAAAAAAGAAAAGGAACTTAGAATGGGAAGTAAGATTTTAATTAAATAGGATTGTTTCTTCCTTATTTATATTTAAGGGACTAGATCCCATTTTAGGGATCAAATCTGTCGATACATTAGGGTGGAAAAATGATGTGACTTCAGTTTGGGACTGTTTAGGATAATTAATTAATGTGCTGTGTGTGTGAACCCTAAAACTATGTTTTCTTTCATATCAAAAACAATAGTTTACAAAATCAAATAATTTAGAGTGAGTCAGTACTGTCTTGAAAGTAAAAGGACTGTTAGATCCTGAGGCTGTAACATGGTTGGTTATGAGGCAACGTGGTTCCTGCTCAATAGACACAATCATTAAAGACAAAAGAGAGAAGTTCATTATCTGGAGCAAGTCAGGAGACTAAGGGGATCATTCCCAAAGCAGCATCTCCAGCAGACAAAGGAGGACTCGCCCTCTGGTCCAGAGGTGAGCACATTCTTGGTCAGGCTTAGTTTAACTTCACGCCTCATATGTTCAAGCATTCTCAGTCAGGAACGCAGGTGGGCAGAGAATTTCGTATTGTAATAAACAGAGTTCACTTGCATATCACCAGAAGGTGGGGCTGGATGTCTTGCTACATTTAGTTGGGTGAGAGAGTATACTTCTAGGTCACCTTGTTTCTGTGGTTTGTCTTGTCTGAAACAAAAAGCAAGTTTAGAGGCACGCTCAGAGTCCATTTGTAGAGACTAGGCCTTTTTTCTTCCCCTGCAAGCTTACGTGTGTGTTTGTCCAGGAAAGTACTTCCTTTGCCATTCATGAGCTCTGCTGACATTCATTCTAGAGTATGATTTTTACAGTCTAGAACTGTGGTAGCACATCTGTGGCATGCGTGCCACAGCGAGCTGTTGTTATAATTGGAAGTTCTAGAAAATTGACCATCATTGGTCTAGACTCTAGTCGTAGGATGGTGCCTTTGAAGAGAGTGCAGTGAGTCAATTCAGTTGTGAGAGAACCCAGTTTGTCAGTCAGCATCCCTGTCTCAAACTGTTCCACATTTCCAGCTCACATATTGTGATGAATCCTAGTCAGTCAGTGTGATAAGATACTTAGAAATCAGATCAGATGAAAACACATTGTAGGAACCGGTCAGGTTTGAGCTTTGAGAAGAGCCGGTGCCTGAAAAATGTTAAGTATCCAAGTACTGCCACTGAAAAACCTCATGATTTTCCTATGCAAAATTAAGTTTAGACTCTTGTATCGGAGAGTAGTGCTAGAATGAGTGGATAGAAATTAAAAGAGTTGGAGAGATTTTTGTTGCTTACAGAAGGGAACTTCCAAGTGATACGCTTTATCAGATAATGGGATGTGTTGTCTGGGAAAGTTAGGAGCTTCTTG
This sequence comes from Petromus typicus, assembly GCA_004026965.1. Classification (NCBI taxonomy): domain Eukaryota; kingdom Metazoa; phylum Chordata; class Mammalia; order Rodentia; family Petromuridae; genus Petromus; species Petromus typicus. The sequence continues at coordinate 77,114 of PVIR01003836.1, read as the reverse complement.
TATTATTTCCCAAGTGAGAGAAGATTGATCTGTGTGGATCTTTCCAAGAGAAGTGCCAGGGTTTTGTGTCACATTAGTCTGCATGTTTCACATTCCTCCTAATTGCTTTAAGTTCCACACTTTCAGTTTTCACAGTTAGCATGCTGTTGTGTTTCTTGTTTCTACCCTCTGAAAGTGCATGTTTTTATATAAAAGTAAAACAAACTTAGAAGAAATAACTAGTTTGAGATTTATAAAGAAAAAAATAGTCAATTCCACTAATCTTCTGTTTTATAAAGCACACACTCCAATTATCATACAGAAGTTCTGGAAAATTACAGATGTAAATTTGTTGCCTAATTCATTATGAGCTCTTACAAGGCGAGATAATTTTATTAATAAAGAAAATATCAGCTGTGGTTGGCTTTGCATGGAATGTGAAAGGATTTCCCTTCTGATTTTCAGAAATCAAGTAGATCATCTGACTACCCTTTCCTGCAGCCCCTGTGCTGGAGATACACTTCCGGCTTGGCACATGCTAGACCAACACTCTGCCACTGAGCTACATTCCTCTGCTCCTACTTGGCACTTTCTGAATTGCAGTGGTCTAGTAGACATCAGTGCTACTGAGTTAATCTATGGCTCAATATTCTTACGTATTTTGGAAATACATTTGTATGGAAATGGCTTATACATATTAATCATTCTTTGTTGTGAGGTAGGAGGCATGGGTAATACATTTGATTCACTCTAGCATAGTCTGGTAGATATTTATTTTTTTTTTTCTCCTGCAGTTTTGGGGATCAAACTCAGCTTGTGCTTACAAGGAGGTGATGGTACCACGGAGCTAAATCTCTGGTCCTGGTCGATGTTTAAATGTTAGAGTGGTTTGGGTTTGGGATCCTGAAAAACACTTGGAATTTACTTAGGGCTATTGTCTAGAATCATTGAAAAATGCAGGTTTGAGAGTTCGAGGCCAGCCTAGGGAACATGATAAGCAGACCCTGTCATTAAAAACAAATGAAATACTTTGTCACATCTTCATATATCTAGCATATTTTCATGAGATTCTGGGTAGCCAAATGTTTTGAGGGAAGATGAAGGTGTAGGACAAATGTGAAAGGATATATAGAGAAGGTGGATATGTTTGTGGAATAGAATTACATGCCGATTTTGAGATTTTTTTCTTATAGCAGAAGAGGCATGTGGATGGAATAATTTTTTCAGTAGTTGCCGTGCAATTACATTTAAACTTACAAGATTGTAGAAAATGCAGACTTTAATTGAGGGTGTTTATTCCCAGTATGCACATAAATGAAGCTGAGTGACAGTTTTTCTTTTCTAGTGCATGTCATTGTAGAGCAGGATTAGAACAGGAGGGCTTTCCACCGCTGCTCAGGCATGCAGGCGTGGTATGATGTGTAAGCCTCTTGCCTTCCGAAACTAAAGTTTCTTAGCATTTCTGTGGCTCACTGCAGGGTGATTGTTAGAATTAGAGATAATGTCTTTAACCAGATATCCACTGTATGATAATATAGGCTGGATAAATATTTGCTGTTAGGTATTAACTACTATATATTCATGCGAATTTAGATTGCATTGTTTCACTTTAAGTAATTTCACTGTGTTTGTGGTGAGGAAAATAAAGATAATTTCTGCTTTTAAAAGAACCATGATGACATTATATTGTAAATTTTTCCAAGTTATTTTTTAAGGGATATTTTGTACTTAAAATTACTTTTCCAAAAGTGAGATAACTAATACCATTTATGATATTTTTAACTTACAGTATCAGTGTATACAAAATTTACACAGTAGTAAGTGATTGAACATTTAATCTCAATACTTATCCAGCTCTAGTATTTTTTCTGTATTAATGTTATGATGCTTAGTTTTTGTTTTGTTTTGTTTGTTTGTTTTGAGACAGAGTCTTGCTTTTGTAGTTCAGGCTGACCCTGAGCTCACTTTGTAGCCCAGGCCAGCCTTGAACTCACATCAGTCCTCCTGCTTCTGCCTCCTGAGTGCTGGGATTACAGGTGTGGGCCACACATCAGGTGTTATGGTATGTGGTACTGATTGCTGGTGGGCACGAGTCATCACACTCTGGCATTGTGGTATGTAGTTACTGGAGATCAAACTCAAGACCTTGCCCCCTTGCAAGGCAGGCGCCGGAACCACAGAGCTAAATCCCCAGCCCTATGATGCTTAGTTTTGCATACACTCCTGAGGATGCGTCTGTCTCCTTAGAATAAAATTTCCCAAGCACTGTGATACTTTTGCATTCCCATAAGCACTGGTGAAGACTGTGCTGTAAGAATACTGACTAATACTAGGTTTTAAGTGTTTGCCATTGAATGTAAAAAAAAGTTACTATTTATTGTTGTTTGCATTTCATTGATTAGTAGTGGGGCTAAACAACATGTATCTTTCCTTGTAAATTGCCTTATTGGTAAGACTTTATTTTATATTAGGTCATTAATCTTTGACATACATGTTTTCCCCCAATTTGCCATTTGTCTTCTAATAGTCTGGTACTTTAAGCACACAGAGACTTTTCCATTTTCGTGAAGCCTTTGTAATTTCTAGCTCTGGAAGTTTAGAAAGATATTGCCGCCATTAGTTACAAAACTATTTTGCTTAATAATTACTGTTTTAATTTCACTTGAACGTAAAGATTCAGATTCTAATCTCTTTCTGAAGGATTGCATTTTACTGCACCACTGTTGGTTGAATACCTGTTCTGTTCTTCACAGATCTGATATGCTTTGTTTATCACATAATACATGTGGGTGTGCATTTGAGTTTTCTGTGTCTATCATTTTCATACTGTATTCTACCAAAGTGTCCCTTCATCTGGGTTTTGTGTTGATTTTTGAAGCATACTTGGGCCCTGCCTTCAGAAATCATGATTCAAAGGTTTTGGTGAGATTTAGGAGTGACTTTTATAATGAACATGTTAGAATATTATGATATATGTATTTTATGAGCCACATCTTGGGAGACCTTACTCTGTTAAGCACTATATAATTTTTTACTCCTTGGTGACTGTTCCCAGTGCCCTTCCTGCCTTATCTTTCTCCTTTTCAGATACCATTTATTTATCATATTGTGCTAACATGTAACCATATACTATAAAATGTTTACTTATTCTAGCATTATTTTATTCACTCCTTCTGTGCCAGGCACACCTCACTTTAAAGAGGTATTTAGAGAATAAAACAAATATCTTTGTGTTTACAAGTAGGAGGTGGCACGGAAAGTATCATAGAAAATGACGATGAAGTATTAGAAGGAAGCTATGGTGTTGCAGTGGCACAGGCTTGGGTTGTGTGGAGCAGAGATAATTATCCAGTGAGTTCTTTGGTCAAACTGTGTAGTAAGACCTTTATCCTAGGGGTTGGAGACAATGAAAAAAGCACAAAAATATAATAGAGATGGTTAGAGTTTTCAGAGTACAGAGCCCAGCAGTTTTTTTCTGTAAGGTATGTCTTTAGTCCAGTCAATTTTTTTGACCCTTTTTTCAGTTACCATATGTTATGGCTTGTGTTTAGACATTCCCTCAAAGCTCATGGGAAAAAGGAGGGGCTTCTTTTTCAGAGGTGGCTGAATCTGGAATGTTTGATTGATTCATAGTGCAGTGCTAGGTTTGAGGGCACTGCCTACCCTAAGCAGCCGGAATAAGATAAAAGGGGCAGAAAGCTGCTGTTGAGATCTCTTACTTTATTGTTATCTTATCATCGTAAACTGTGGTCCCTCTGCCTGGTTGCCTTAGAGCCAACAGATTATGGACTGAAACCCCTGTAAACTGTAAGCCCAGTAAACCTTCCCCTTTTTACTTTGGGTGTTGGGTATTTTGTCTCAGACACTGCCCTAACACACCGTCCTAGTCAGTACTTTTCACCTGGATTGCTAATACACCTTTGTTGTCTGCAGTTGACTCCCTGACCTCCATCAAGTCTTTTCTTCAACATATAAGGCACTGATCACCGAGCGAGTCCTTACTATGACTGTATGAGCTGGTGTGTATGCCCTGTTGCAGCTTCCTTTCCAGAAGAAAAGCAGTTCTCTGAATCTTTGTAGCATCTCATCTTCCATAGTGCTCTTTGTTCTTGTGTACTTCCATAAAGTAGACTACTATTGAGAAAATGATTCTTTTATTCTTCTTTCTGTTCTTTTCTTCGGCTCTCTTTGGATATGGAGTGTACTTGGTTCCTGGAAAAACTTGAATTGCTCAGAATTCTGAAATGGTCTTTTCTGACTGTTATGGGCAAGAGTTCTGTGTCACGGCCTTTGCCCAGGCTATAAGGATATACCTGCTTGTACCTGGTTCTCATTAGGGCTCCTTCCAGACTACCTATCTCAAGACACAGGGTGAATATCTTCTCTAGGAAGGGGACTCAGAGTATGGTAGAGGACACTGAAATGCTGAAATTGTCCTACTTTAGTCTTTATTTCATAGAATATGTTATTTGCATGGAGGATCATGGCTATCACATGTTAACTAAATTGAGAGGGAGGTCGGGAATTTGTTTTTCCATTTAGTCAGAAATTGCATATCAGGGCCTGGGATTTAGCTCAGTGGTTCCAGGGCCTGCCTTGCAATCACAAGGGCCTGGTTTGATCCCTGGTAACCATCTACAACAGTACTGGTTATGGAGACTCATGCCCACCAGCTGTCAGAAGCAAATACCACAGTGCTGGGCATGGTGGATCATGCCTGTAAGTCCAGCACTCGAGGCAGAGGCAGGAGGATTGTTGTGAGTTCTAGGCTGAGCTCAGGGCCAGCCTGAACTACAAAGCAAGACCCTGTCTCCAAAAAAAAATTGCATATCAAATGCCTAGTATATTGCAGATGACATTGTGGGATATAGTAATGAGCAAGATAACAAAGACCTTTCTGACATGCTACATAAGCCCTATTTTTGAGAGACAGACAAACAAATTACTAAGTAAATAAAATGTCAGCCATACCATTTTCAGGAGAAGAAACAGAGAGGTAGAATAGAATGGAGGGCAGTGGAGGCTGGTGTCACTTTGAGGAAGATTTATGCTGCCTGGGTGCTGAAGCCAGATGCAGTGAGTGGGCCATCAGCAGAGGTCCCAGTGAGCACTGGCGTGGAGGACACCCAGGAGGAGAAAAGAGCTAAAGAGAATGGAGACCGTTGTCATATTTGGGATACAGTGAATGAGCAGCAAAAGAAATGAGGCTTTTTAAGTTAATTTTCTTGCTAATTAAAATTTTTGAATTTTATGTTGAAGAGCAAAACATTCACCACTTTGAAATGAAAAAAAAATGTATTAAAGGATGGAATATTAGTTTTTTGTGGCTTACAGTGTCTGTAATCCCAAGGAATGCTATATTTATTTATCTAGTTTTTATTGTATAGCTGTTTAGTTTTTCAAAAGATTAATGCAGTGGATAAAAACATTTATATTTCTGTTTGAAGAGTTATTAACTTTAAAATAAGATGAAGTCAGGCCATGTTTAAATGTGCCACTGTGAAAAAAATCAGGAGATTTTTGCATAGGCAGGATTTCCCACTTCTCTAAAAGATCAAAACACTCTTAATAATACTGAGTATGCATTCCTGTGAGGCAGCTGCTGGAGTGGAGAAGTGTCTTTTTAGACGGCTCTGTGTCCCCCACTACACCAAGTATTATAAGCACTTACAGTTGCTTTGTTTGCTTATTTGTTTGTTCTTGACCTCTGGTTGAAGATCTATCAGACTTTTGCAGATATTAGCATAGGCTAGTTTTACTTCTATGAAATAAGAAGAGATAGAAAATTCAAATATTTATTTATAGCTAATGTTTAAAAGCCAGTCTGCGGCTAGGATATAGCTCAGTGGCACCACGTCTGTCTGGCAAGTGCAAGGTTCTGAGTTTGATTCCTGGTACCAGACAAAAGGGAAGTCTGTCTTATAGTGGTCTAGCTTTTAAAAAAAGATCAGAATCTGAATTTGTAGTTTATTAATTTATTCTTTATTACTGGAGAAATTAGTTTTATAAAGATTGTTCCAATCTGTTAGCATTTTTGCATTTACGTTACACTGCTTGTAAACTAGGATAGTCTTTTTATAAGAATGATTGCTCTTATTATATTATTAGTGGTTTTGTGAATATTTCAGAAAAAAGCATGTCTTCTACATCTATTTTTTGCTTAAGGGATTGTTTGACTTGTTAAAAAATAATAATAATAGAGTTTTCAACCCCCATCCCTAGTTTGGGGCCTTCAGGGGATCTAATCCAGGGCGTACGTACTGAGAGCTACATCTGTAGTCCATTATTATATAGTATATTGTAGTATGTACTTTTCTTTTTCTTAATTTTTTTTTTTTTTTTAAATTAGAGACAGTCATGGTAAGTGACTGAGTTACCCAGACTGGGCTGGAACTTGCCATCTTCCTACCTCTAACTCCTAGAATCCTGTGATTACAGACATAAGCCAGCATGCCCAGCTCCATTTTTTTTTTTTTTTCTCCTAAGTCAAGCATCTATATGTTAGGTACTATTACTTAGGCTCTTTGTATTTTTCTGTATCCTTTTAGTTGCTTTCTTTGGATCTTTTTTTCTTGTGTGTGTGACAGGGTCTCCCTTTGTACTTCAGGCTCGGCCTGAATTCATGTAGTCTAGGCTGGCTTTGAACTTGCAGCAGTCCTCCTCCCTCAGCCTCTAGTGCTGGGATTAGAGGCATGTGCCACCACACTCAGCCCTGTTTGGATCTTTTTGTCTAATATTTGTTAGCGCTCAGTTCCTGCAAGAAAATACCTCAGATAAACTACCAGGGAAAGGAGATTTATTCTGGCTCACAGGTTCTAGACTGTCAGTCCATGGTTGCTTGGCCCTGTGGCTTTGAGCCTGTGGTGGGAGCACATGGTGGAGCATAGCTGCTCACCTCATGGCAGTACAGAGTGAAGAGGAGGAGCCCCGGCCCTAGTTCCCTTCAGGGCACATGGATGATTTTGGTGACCTGACCGCTCTGGGCCCTTTTCTTTCTGACACCACTTCTCTGTAGAATCATAGGCTGGTGACACCAAACATTAACCAGTGGTGTCCATGCAGAGATTTAAAACTCATATATTGAACCCATGTTTTCCTGATCTCTTACTGTAGATCGATACTTTCTGTTTACATCTCTCAGCACCAGTGGACCAAATCTCTTCAGGGTTATAGTCATGGAAGTTGTCTTTGACTTATGTATTTTAAAAATACTCTTCCTTACTCGTGATATTTTTCCAAAAGAAAAAATCTGGTATTTTATGTTGTAACTCTTTGTATACAGCCATTGCTGTATGCCTGGCCTTTGTCGTTAGAATAGCACCTAAATTCAAATTGCATCTCCCTAGCTGTCTTTCTGTTTCTTATTTTTGGCTCTTTAAGTTATCCTGATCCCATTTTTCATTATGATTATCCCTAGATGCCAGTTTAACCTTACATCTCTCCTCCAAGAGGCCTAGAATAGTTGTCTTTTTACTATGCAGTGCCTTCTGCCAGGATTCTGTTTAGTCTGACTCATGTTTATTGCCATCAGTGATCTTCCAACTCATGCAAGAATAACACATATTCTGCATATTTTTGTATCTTCTTTCATGATGTACCGTGCACTTTAAATTTTCTTTAACCTTTTAAGTTCATGTCTGTGTTTCCTCTTATCAGTATTGCAGTGACCAGCTGTACTTTCAGTCTGTTGAACTTAACTTTAAATTTCTGTCTTGTAAGATCTACATTTCTTTGGGGAGTTGTCCTTTCTGTTCTGGCGATGTTTTTGTCACTGAGACAGAACGCCAATAGCCGCGGCGTAAAGAATGAAAGGTTTATTTTGGCTCATGTTAAAGTCCATGGTCTAAGGTGAAAAAATATGGGAGAGGAAAACATGCTTAACTCATGGCAGCAAGGAAGCAGAGAGAGAAGGGGGCAGCCAGAGACAAGAAGACGTCCTTCTACATTGTGCCCCCATTGGCCTGCCCCTCCAACCAAGCATCTTTGCTGGATGTAATACTTCAGGAGACATTTTAAAAATAAGCCATAATGTTCTCCCCATGACCCCCTAAAGGCTCAAATATATCTCATTTTTCAAAATACATATAATTTACCCTAAAGAATTGTGTGCGTTTTAAGAGTTCCAGTACTATTGAGAAATCCAGTCCAGAGTCTCTGAGATTCAAGGGAAACTCTTAACAGGGATCCCATGAAGAATAAGAAAGTCAAACATTGTTGACATAAAAGTGATGCACAGTAAACATTCTCATTGCGAAGGGAGAAGTGAGCTACAGGAAAGGAATGGGACTAAAGCAAGACCAAAGCCCAGCAGGGCAAACATTTAAAACACATTCAAAATGAGGCCATAATTCCAGCTGCCTGGCAGCTTGAACTACTAGTGGTACATGACTGTCCTGTGCATGACTGAATCACTTGTATCAGCAGTGGTACAAGCTGCCTGAAAGAACAATCTTGCATGTATCCTTGGCGGTGCGAGCCAGTAGAAATCCATTAAGTCCTATAGGTCTATGTCTAGCACTGGGGCAGATTGTAGGCGATGTGAACTCTGAGGATCTTGGGTAGCCCCTGTAGCTTTGCTGGTTGCATCCGTTAGGGTTTCTCTACTGCCTGTGACTATCCTGAGCAGATGTGCCATGTTTCTGGCATTTCCGAGTCCTGGGCTCATCCTCAGTGTACTTCTGGCACTACTCTGGTAGCGTCCTGCACTGTCCTCTAAGGGGCACACTGTCTGGCCTTCCAGGCCCTGTTGAATCATGACTCTAGTGGCCTCTGACTGGTTGCTGAACACTGTGAATTGAATCCCAGAAAACCAGTTCTCTGGGTTAGGCCTCTCAGAACAGAAAGTCCAGGGGTTCTCATTTCATTTGGAAGCTTTACAGTTTTGCACTTTGAGCCTGCAAGGATATGATCCAGCTGGTTCCTAAGTTGCCCTCAAGCTCTCCATACTGTGGTCCTGATGCAAGATTCCTTGTTAATGCTAGTTTTCTCTGCCACTCTGCTCTCCTTCATCCTGACGTCGCACAAACACTTTTTTCCGTTATTCAGCTCTCCCATTTGGTCCTCATTTTCTCCATGAATCTAGTGAAAAGCAGCCAATGATACCTTTGAGCTGCCTTGAAACATCCTCTACAGGTTAATTTCTCTGCTACCCTTAATGTTAAGTCTTTAGTCTCAGGATGGGCAGAATACAGACGAACTTCCTGCTGAAGCTCAGCAGACCCTCTGTTTTCATCACAGCATAGGATTCAGTTTCAGGAATTTTGAATTGAGAAGTGAGTGGCAATCTGTTTGCACCTCAGGGCAGTCTGTTTGTGAATCTAGAGCTAATGAGATCCCCTTAGCCAGAGTCAACTTTAAAATGAAGTTCATTTTATTTTAAAATGAAATCTATGGTTTTAAACTCTGCCCGTACACATGACACAACTCAGTGATCAGGGAATATACTACATTTCCCATACTAGCTTTTACATACTGTGTACACATGCAAGCAGGTGTATTTGTGCATGAATGAGTGTAAGTTTCCTTTTTGGCTTGCTCTCCAAGGAATCCTATGGCTTCTTAAATTGAAGAGTGAAAGAAGTTTTTTGGTTTTTGTTTGGTTGGATTTGTGTTTGTTTATTTGAGACAAGGTCTGTCTATATAGTTCAGGCAGGCCTTGAACTCACTATATAGCCCATGGTGGCTTTGGACTTGCAGTGATCCTTCTGCCTCAGCCTCTCCAGTGCTGAGATTATAGGTATGTGCCATTAGGCCTGGCTGAGAATTTACTTTTGATTAGCTGAATGGATATTTTTGTAAACACTTTTTTAAATGAATAAGTTATATTGTTAATGCTGGCTGTAATAGAGGTCAGAACATTGTTCAGACTTTATTTGAGCCCCTGCTCTGTGACTTTCTGTCCTAATTGGGTATGGAGAAGTTATGGAAATCTCACAGTAAGAAAAACCTTTGAAACTAAACCATCATTGTTTCGATCTTAACTAGAGAAATGTTATCAGAAGGAATGTCTTTGTTTGGATTCCCCAAAGGGATCCCCATTTACTTGGTTCATTAGCACCTGCTTGATTTTCTCCCAAAAGGTTTAATGCAAGGGTACATATGTCCTTACTTTCCATTTTTAAAACATACTCTGTGCTGGCACAGTTTGCCTGGCAGGCTGTCCTCTCCCCTACCCTAAACTTCAGATACATTGTTTCATTTTCTTCAAAGTATATTCCACTGTTTTTGTAATTTAGAGTCTGCTGAATTCGAGAATATGTGCAGGTATGACAGATATTTCCAAAGGACTTTGAAACTTGTCGTACTAACTTATGCCTCCACACTCTCACCAACTCCTGTATGAACAAGTGTCTTGCCTTTTGTCATCATCTTGATTTGCATTCTTACTGTAAATATTACTTTTTAAATATTTTACTTTTTAAATATTTTACAGCAGTTCTCTTTTTTCCCTTTGGGTTTTATTCAAGAACTTTGTTAGTTTTTCCTCTGAATTGTCTTTTCTCTTGTTTTTTCTGGGACTTGTGATGAACCCAGCACTGAACTATATTCTTAACTCTTTTTAGCAGCTTATTTACCTACTTTTTGAATCTGGGTCTCACACAGTTGCCCTGGCTGGCCTCAGACTCCTAGTCCTCCTGCCATCGTCTCCCATATAGCTTAGATATGGAGTATACCGTCATAAACCACTGGGAATCCATCTGATAGTTTAGTAGCTTCTGGATCTTAGAGCTTCTTTCTATAGGATTATTTTCAAAATTTCCACATTTTATCTAATATATTTACATGATCCTAGGACCTGAGGGTTACATTGGCTTTTTCCGTTATGTTCTAATCTCTCGTTGATGATGAATACTATTTACAGTTCAGTTCTCACCTAGACCAGAGAACCTCACCATCAAGTGAGAAGTCACTGTGGGGCTGGTTAAAGCAAGAGTAGTAGAGAGAACCTCTGAGCAGGGGACACACGAAGTCCTTATAGTGCTGAACTGCTTGGTGCATTGATTCTTCTGTTGAGAACTTAAAATAATGTATCATAAGGAATAGTTTACGAACCAATCTATTTATCCTTCAAATTTTTGTGTTCTCCACCCCCCCCCGGGAAAACTTCCCAGATGTCTGTGACTTGGTTAGGTGTAAGTGCTTTCTTCATTTAAGCAGTTTGTGGAAGACGTAGATAACTTAATTGATTGCGTGATTCTTGGCTATGATTCTTAAAATGGTTGCTGGATGTTAGGGTATCTGTCACCCCATTAATCACCAGGGTTGAAGTGGCTGATCTGGCTGAGTGGGTGTCCCCTTCCTCCTCACTGCTCCATTTGCATCTCTGCTTAATCTGCTGGGTCAAAGAGGGAGATCGCCCCATAGAGGACTCTTTCCTTGGTCAAGGTGTAGGAGTAGCTGTGCTCCTGGCTGGAACCTCCAAATAATCTCTTAGAGTGCTTGCCCCCTTGGCTTGCTATAGAAAGCCATATAAATACAAAATGAGACAAATTCAGTTTCAGAATGCAAGTACTGTTACATCAGAAAGTTGACTTAATAAGTCAAATCATTGGAATTATTTATAGACACCTAACTAAGCCAGGCAAAACCTAAGACTACATGCATACCGATTTACTTCTCGTAACACTGATAGTTGCTAACCTGTCTAATAGCCTAAGGTAAATGGATTACTGAGAGCTTAAGTGATTACTCAAGACACACTTTTAATTGGTAGCATCATCTTTGGAACATGGGAGCCATTAAGCACAATGCCATGTAATGCTTTTGATTGATGATAACAACATAGAAGGTGTTTCCCCCAGGTTTAGTTATTAATGCTAAAAAGTCATTCAGACTTTAATATTTTTAATGAAACTCAATCTTTATGTATGTGACGTATAAATAAATGCCCACTAGTTAAGTGAGAAGAGTAATGGGAGTGACGTGGCTATCTGAACGTCTGTATCCTGCATAGTTTGGAAAGCACGTACTGTGCTGTATATTCTACACTGCTTCTGTTAAATACTGTACTTCCTTTTTCTGCTGTTCTCAGTTTCTGTAATAATATTTGATATTTGGATGGTAAATGTTTGCTTAAAATATACTGTATAGCAAAAGCTATTTGCCATTATAAACATCCTTCCATGGAAAACTAACAAATTCTTGCTCTACTGAATACATAGGAATCTAAGAATCATCTCAACTGGCCTCGGGGTGGGGAGTCTTAATACTATTGTAATTACAAGTAGAAAACAGTTCTCTTAATCTCCTGTGTATAGGTTGCTTGTATATCCTCAAGAAGATTTCGCTCATGTTTTGTATTGTATTCATTTTCTGTTGCTTTGGAACAAATTACCAAAACTGTAGCTGCTAAACCCACCAGGAAATTTATTATGTTACAGTTTGGAGGTCAGAAATCTAAAGTGGCCCACTGAGCTAAAATTAAGGTGTCAGTTACGAATATTCAGAAAGGAGAGAGGTGTAGAAATGGGAGGAAGAACTAAGGGAATTATTTTAGAAATGTTAATTTTAAGATCAGCCAGCCAATGTTATAAATGGCTAGCATATAATTACAAATTTATCCATGCTTTGTTGCAACTGTGGTTAAAGCTGTGTACTTCTTCTCCTGAAGAAAATATCAATAGCTAACAACTCACATTGGAATACTACTTCAGTAGCAGTCCCTTCCTGGCAGTGAACAGGCAGGAGATGAAAATTTTTGAGCTGGAGAGCACGGTTGCTCTGCACGAGGTGTTTAGGTCCTGTGATTTACAGGTTTGTCAAGATAATATTTCCTTACAAATTAATTGACTTGAGTGCTAGTTAAATTTTTAATAACAGCAGTATACAGTTACTACATAATATGTTAATATTATGAAAATGAGACCAATATAAGATGAGTCACAGTTCTATATGAGTCAATATGGTGTCATGGTGCTTGGTAACTTCTTTTTACAGTTATTATCTCAAATGGAAGGATGTTACACTTAATAACAGCAAGGAAAACTGGAAATACATAGATTTTTAATTCAGAAACTTCATGGATAATTTTTTTAAAAAACTTTATACTGACAAAATTGAACTTCAATTAATACAAGTAGCGTGAGTTTATGAAAATGTTCCCTGTATTATACTATCTCATGAGCCTAAAATGCTTTAATGTCTTCTGGTATGTGTTGGGCTCCGACTATGTTATATTGTAGGAAAATGGAAGAAAAGACAGAGTTGGGACCAGGAAATGGGAATAATGAGAATCATTAAAACTGTTCAAGTATTTGGTATACTAAAAAAAGCTGTAGTATAGGGTAGAGGCTATGTGTGTGGTAAGAAGCCTTATTTACACATCATAAGTATTTTAAACCTGATCTTTTTCCTTACAGTGGACATATATAATGGGTATTTAGTACATTATCCAGACTGTCTTGCTTAGGCTCCTATTCCAGCATTGGATGGTATGTCGTGGCATTGGCACAAAGCAAGGAGGTTTTTGCAAGGAAAATACCTTTTAAAAAATGATCACTTCAGGTAAAGGACACAGCATTTAAACTTGTCAAGTCTTAGAAGATGGGTTTGTTGTTGTTTTTAGTAATTATACTCTTCATTTTTAGGATTATTAGGAAATTTTTGACTCTGTTCAAATCTTAAAACGTAGGCACAGTACATTATTTATCCACCAAATACATTAAACTACAACATTAGAGTTTAGGCTCATATATAATGTAGTACTTCTATTTCAAAAGAAATTGCATGGCTCATGACAACTGAGGCAAAAATTTGTCTTTTGCAAGCCAGGAATTTGGCTCAGCAGCACAGTTCCTGCCTGGCAAGCGCAAGGCCTTGAGGGTGTTGTGTCCTCTGTTGTGTCGTGTCTGTGTCTGTGTCCGTGTCCCCCGCCCCCCTGAATTCTTGGGCTAGGGATTTAGCTCAGTGGCACTGTGCCTGTCTAGAAAGTGCTAAGTCCTGATTTGAATTACCTGTAAAACCCTCCACCCCCAATTTTTTGTTTTCTGTGGTTTTTTTTCACTTTCTTTTGTCGATACTGGAATGCCAGTTCTAAATTGTAGAAAATGAGGTTTAGGATTGGAACTCTAGCTTTGCAGTAACAACCTCAGTAACAAAGACCTTTTGGCTCTACCCACCAAAGACTCCTGAATCAGCCTGGCCTTCTCCATGTCCATTATTACACTGTGGTCCAGTCCAGCATTACATGTTACTTGGACTTGCTTTTGTGTCCTCAAATTCATGCTGAAACTGAATCTGCGATGCTGTGAGGTATCAGGGCATTTGACCTTTTGGAAGGCACTTATCAGGCTTATGGATGGAGCCCTCAAGAATGGGTTGCTAACCCTGCAAAAGGGCACAACAGGTGGAGTTCGTGGCCTGTGTCCTGGGCTGACCTGTGAATCCCCCCTTCCTGAGATCTCAGTGTTCAAGCCAGAATCTTGAAACAAAGAACCAGAGCCTTAGTGGACATTAGCCTGTGCACTGGCGATTCTTGGGCTCTAAGTAAGAACAACAAGGAAAAAAAGTTCTTCGCATTATAAATTATCCAGCCTGTGTTCTGTTACAGTAGCACCAAATAGATTCAGATAGTGGGTTCTTTTTTTTTTTTTAAACATGTTCCCACTGGCTTGTGTACCACTGATGGTACAAACAGCTAATCACTTTTTTTTTTTTTTAGATAGGTTCTCACTTTTGTAGTTCAGGCTGGCCCTCAGCTCAGCCCTGAACTCACAGCAGTCCTCCTGCCTCTACCTCCCAAGTGCTGACATTATAGGCATGAGCCACCATGCCTGGTGATTCTGATTGCTGGTGGGGGTGAGTCTGCAATTCTGGCATTGTTGTATATGGTTACCAGGGATTGAATTTGGGCTCTTGCACTTGTAAGGCAGGCACCGAACCACTGAGCTAAATCGCTGGCCCTCTAATCACTTTTGTCTTCATTAATAAAATTAATAAAAAGCCACCCAGTGGGACCACATGGATCCACTGACGGTTCAAGCCTCCTGGCAGTGAGACATAAATTACAGTCCCGTCATGAACATGTTAATGCATCTGCTGTGTGTGAAAGGAAGTATTTAAAGTAGTTGTTCAAATAAGATTGCCATCAGAAGTTCAGGTATAATTTAGATTTTAAGAAAATGTTTTGAAAAATAAAGCAGTGTCTCTTAAGGTCATTTTCTTGTGGCTTAGAGTCAAAGCCTTAAAAATAGTTATTACACAGAAATGTACACATGATCTCACAATGTATGACCTGTTTATTTGTAGTAGATGTTTCTTCCAGCTCACCCCTGAAAAATGCAATGAAGTTCACACAGCCATACCTTTATGGGCTGATTCTCTGAGTGACACTTGGCAAAACTGGGCCCAGATAAGAAACTTAACAGCCTCTCAATAACTGAGTGCTAAAAAGCTTAGACAGAATTACAGTTGCTTGTAGACATTGTCATCTATCAAAGCTTCTATATAAAAAATTATTTTGACTCTAGTGATAAAGAATTACAGTTTACCATGAAAAGTTCTTTTTTTTTTTTTTTGGTCCAGGCTGCTTTTGAATTACAAAATGACAACTTCAGTTTTAATTAAATGCTCTTTGTTATCATTAATACTCAGTAGTGTATTGTACATCAGCACTGCTGACATTGAGTAGAGTGACTTCCTCTAAGGCATACAGCTAGTAAGTGGCTGAGCCAAGGTCCAAGCTGTGGAAGTTTGTCCGTGGAATTCTCGTACTTCACCACTGCACAGTGCAGCTACTTTGTGTGCTACTTTCTGATTTAGAACTTAGTGTAGAACATACAAAGAGCTTGTAAAAATTGATCATAGAAAATGATGAAAGTGGTCCAGGCACTTAGAAGAAGAGAAGCAAATATATGAAAAGATATTCTATGTCATTAATTTTCAGGGCAGTGCAAGTTAAAACTATCAGGTGGAGTGTATAATGGCATAACCTTTTTGTAAAATAGCTTAATTTCTCTCTCTCTCTCTTTTTTTTTTTTTTTGGTACCAGGAGTCAAAGTCATGACATTGTGCTTGTGAGGCATGTGATAGAACCACTGAGTTAAATCCCTAGCCCTAGTTGTTAATTTCTTACGTAGATAAATGTGCATATCTTACATAGACAAACATAGCCTGGAATCCATTAATTTCATTTCTAGGGAATTATTTAAGAGAAGAACAACGCTACAATGAGGAACAGTCCCATTGTGCATCAGTGTAAGAAAGAATGGCGATACATTTATTCAGCGAAAGGACTACTTAGTTAAAAATAAAAGAATGGACTCAGAACACACAAAATAACAATGAGCAAAAGAAGTTAAGCAAAGAGGGTACAAGTTATAATTCTGTTTAATTTCATTTGTAGGAAAGAACCCGAATAGGCAAAACTAATCAATGTGTTAGAAGTCCAAGTATCGGTTACCTAGGAAAGCAACATAAAACAATCTTCTGAAGTAATAAACAATGCTATATATCTTATAATTGTGTTGTCTGTACATGTGTTGTGGCCCTTTTGGAGTCCTATAACAAATGCCATAATGGTGTAGCTCATAACAACGGAAATGGATTCCTAGAGAATGGATAGTGTAGTGTCAGGGTGGCAGCTGATTGGCTGTTTAGTGAAGGCCATGTCTCCTCACGGTGATCTCATCATCTAGCTTTGTCATCACAGGGTAGGAAGAATGAGACAGCTATCTGGGCTCACTTTTGTGAAGGCTGTAATCTTTGGGGACTTCCCTCCAGTGGCTTCATCCTCTCCCAGAGACCCTCCTTCCTAATGTCATCATCTCGATGGATAAGGATTTATAATAATCACTGAGGCAAAATACTTGGCCCATAACTTAAAAATGGGAGATTTAATTTGACTCCCAGTTTCAGTGACTTCAGTCCAAAATTGACTGACCATAAAGCAAAAACCATATGGCAGAACTAGGGGGAAGAAATCTATTCACCGCGTGGCTGCCAGGTAGAAGCACCCTTCCCAGTTATGCCTTCAGTGATCTGCTTTTTCTGACCAGACCCTGCCTCCAAACTTGAGGCTCTTGGAGACATTTTAGATCTAAATCAGATTTCAATATACCAACTTCAAGGGGAGCATAGACACTTGGGCTACAGCAGTGGATGTTGGCATTTGTTGTAGACAAATGATTCTGTGTACAGAGAATCGTTTGAAGTCTGTATATTTAAAATCAAAAATACAATGACAACAGGAATCAAAGCAAGCAGCTTAGAACATGTGGAGACACTTAGAAGTAAAGAACTGTTACATAGAACTTGAAATGATATTCCTAATATTAAAGACTAGAGGCTACATTCAGTATATTTGCTTCTTTTTTGCCCCTTTATTTTATATCCAGTACATTTGCTCAGCAAGGCATACTATTCGTAGAGCTATATTTATAATTATTGAAAGCTTCAGAGTAAAAGTCTTAGATGACAGTTGTGTAGAATATTTAGTGTGTTAAACATTTACCAGATTTTCTGTCAGGAGCCATCATTAATACTGGGAAATTACTCTGAAATAGAACTAAAATGTAACTGTTAAGAATAGAATCTTCTAAAGAGGTTTGAAAGATTCTGGTAAACAGATTTGCTGGATTAATAATTTAAATAGAATATTTACATCTTTATGATTTGTGTAAATAATTTAGATTCCCTGTTGATAAAAGAAATTTAAAAATGTAACATATAAGCCTAAGCTTGTTTCAACATTTTATTTATAATATATCCTGAGACTCTTAGAAATTTAAGAGATCTCAACAATTAAATACTGAAATACAGTAATAATTTGTCTCAGAATGTTGGAGTAAGTGGACATATACAGTCAAATTCAATGGTCATCTGTATCATTTGACAGTTTTTGTGTCTGAAATCTTCCACAGCCCACTTTGTACAAGCAAATTGTGCTCACACTATTGAAGCGATAAATTCAGGAAATAAATTATAGTCTTTTAATGTAAAGCTTGTGTTCAGAGTAACAGGTAAACTTTAGTTTGTGAATTTCTGACCTCTTTCACCCAGGTTACGTTTTGTGGACTGTCATCAAAGTGGTAAACACATGCCCTAATGAGACTCATGGCATGATGTTGTTGTTTATAGAAAAGCTAATTCCTGATCTTTGTGTCTCTTTTAGTAATAGTTACGCACGGGTGCGAGCTGTGGTGATGACCCGAGATGACTCGAGTGGCGGATGGTTACCACTTGGAGGGAGTGGACTGAGCGGTGTCACGGTCTTCAGAGTCCCTCGTCAGGAAGAGAATGGCTGTGCTGACTTTTTTATCCGCGGAGAGCGGCTCAGGGACAAAATGGTAATGAACAATCCATCTATTCCATAAAATGGATAATCTGTTTCAAACTTTGATTCTATAGTCTGTTTGTTGGAGAGTTGTTTTTGCTATGTCTCAGTGATTGTTTCTGGAGCTCTTTTTGTGTCAAAGACAGGAAAATATAAGCTTTTTTTTTTTTTTTTTTTTTTTTTAAGATAGTGTCTCACTTTGTAGTTTAGGCTGGCCCTGAACTCACTATGTAGCCCAGGACGGCCTCGAACTCACAACAGTCCTCCAGCCTCTGCCTCCCGAGTGCTGGGATTACGGGTGTGAGCCGCACAGTGAGTATGAGCATTTTTCAAAGTGTATCTGACAGTATTTGCTCAATAGTCAGATGCACTTCATTTTTGTTTGGCTTAGTGCCAGAACATCACTGAATAGTCCCTCTGCTTTTTGAACCACTTCTTCCCTTCAGTTCTCTAGAGCAGACCCTGGCAACCTGCGGTCCATAGGCTAATTTCTAGCCTACCACAGGACTGTGAGCTAACAATGATTTTTATATTTGTCAATGATTGATAAAAACGAATCATTTTGTGATATGTAAAAATTCAGATTTGAGTGTCCATAAATAAGGGTATTTTGATTTTAAAAAGCATTTCTTTACATCTGCCTTTGACTGCTTTCATACCTCCCCAGCAGAGTGGAGTAGTTTTAGCAATGACCATCATTCTCCAGCTGGCCTTTTGCAGGCTCCTGCCCTGCTGCCAGAGGTTCTGCCTGCAGGCTCATACAGCTGCTGGGGCAGCCTTTCATTCTTTCTTTACTATTACTTTTTTTAAATTCTAGTACTGGGATTTAGCCCAAGAAGTGCCTAGCTACATCCCCATCCTAGTTACTTACTCTTTACATTTTGAAACAAGATTTCACTGTTATCCAGGTTGGATTCACGCTGTCTAAGCTCTTGCCTCAGCCTCCGCCATAGCTTGGGTTTCAGGTGTAAGCTACTGTGCCTTGCCTAATCTTTGGCAATATTGTCTTCTGCTTGGATAACTGTTCCCTTAGTGTGAATACATTTGTGAATTTCAGCCTAGCATTTGGTGCTAGATATTTTCTGTCTTTTAATTAAAGTGCCAGAATTTCTAAGACTTTGAAAATAACTAAATCTCCCTTAAATATATATTTGTGGATAGTTTGTGAGCCAGTTTAGCTTCCGTGTAATTTCTCTTGGAAAAGTATTTTAAGATCTAAATAATCCTTTCATACGTGAACATTTTGAACACAGCCTTTTTGGCTTTGACCTCTATATTTTTTTTCTACTGAATCATTCGCGGAACTTAGAAAGTAGCTTAAATCGTCTGTGCCTCAGTTTATTCCTCAGTTAAAGGGAGAGTTATCTTAATTCATCTGGAAAGACACCCAGCTCCACTCTTTGGGAGTTTATGATAGACTTTCATGTTACACATTATACAATATGTCTTAGTTAACTAGGGTATGTTTTTAGTATTATAAAAAACCCAGTTGAAGTCAGAAGTGAAGATAATGAATTAACATGTCATCTTTAAAGATTTTTTGTATTTAGAAGTGGTTCTGGCTTTAAAGTAGTGCCTGGCATTTGCAAATGGCTTTTATAAGCTTTTATTAGCTTCTTATAAGCTAAGAAAAGGTTTAGATAATGGTGACTTGTCTGAACTCCAGTGCTTCATATCTGAGCTAATGATGACTGGGAATGTAGTTGGAAAAGAAACAATAGATTTCAGAAGCTGAGAAGCATAGTAAGGTTGTAAGGTGGGTTTTGTGAAAATTTGTTATATCATAAAAATAAAAGAAAAGAAAGAATTCCAATAATGAAGTAAGAGAGAAAACTTGTTAGAAAAGGCATAAAAAGACGGAAAAGATACATAGATGTAAAATAGAGCAATTGAGTAAAATAGATTATAGATACTGATGTCAGGTCAGAAGCAGATCTTTATAACATGGAATGAGGCTGGTCAGAGGTAGCTGTGACCGGTGCATCTTGTGCATGTTCAGAGTGTGGCTCTAACATGAAGCTAGTGGAGTTAACCTGGAGTTCAGAAATAACGTAAACTCATTCCCTATGATGGGGCTTAAGAAGGAAGGAAAAAAAGTAGAATAATTAGCCTGTTCCTTGAGTGTGGAATTATGGGAGATTAATTTTTAAAATACTTCCAGCTAGAAGTACTGACCAGGAATCAGTAACTGTTGTCTTACCTAACCATTTCTCCTCAAGGAGAGTTATTTGTAAAACATGAATAATAAATGTTTCTGTATAGATACAAAGAGAAAATTGCTTTCAGTTGGAGGATTGCCATATTTCTTATGAAGGGATTAATGACAGCAAAGCTTTCTGTAGTAAAGCAATCCTTGTAACTTACATGATCAAAGGTATAGGCCGTGACTCATAGCTATAAATTATAAATGGCAATGCCAGGAGTCCCTGAGACAAATGAGACAGTGACACTGAAATAAGTGAAGTCTGTAAACATATATCATAGGATCACTAGTTACCATTTCCATAAGAATTTTTATTGGTCAGTTTTATTCTACTTCATTTTTCTGGTTTCTAGTTGCTTTTGTTTTGTTTTATTACTTTATTGAGACAGGGTCTCACTTTGTAGTTAATTCTGCCCCTGAGCTTGTTATGTAGCTCAGGCAAGCCTCAGACTCACAGCAATCTTCCTGCTTCTGCCTCCAGAGTGCTGGGATTACAGGTGTGAGCCACCATGCCTGGCATTTGCTTTTTTTTAAATAAAATACTCGGTGACTACTAAGTCTGTGGTGTTCTTCCCAAATAATCATAGCATTCTTGTAAAAAGCTTTCTCAGTGAATAAGCAATGCATTTTGTTAGGTTTTCCTGTGTAACAGTTATGTAAAAGACAGCTGCTAAAAGCTTTTGTATCCATTTCCCTGAGCCCATATTTTAGAATCTGCCTCCGACAATTTAAAGAAACAAAGCTCTTGCCCCCCAACCCCCCCATATTCCCATTAAGTATACTTAGGCCCTTTAAGAAAAAAATAAACAATAAGAAAAGGTATATGTGGCCACTTATTGACAGATAAAGACATTCTAGATAACATTTTAAAAGATATTTTCTTTCAGAATACTGCTCACCATGGTGAAGCAGAAAAATAGCTTTTCTCAGAGATGAGGGAAGCAGTGTTTGGACAGATTTTCCAGCCTTCGATTTATAATAACTTATACTAAAAGTAGGTCTCCTTATACTTCTCAAAGAATTAGTCAGTCTGCTGTCTGAATGTGTGGGTTTACGCATCTACAGATTCAACCCACTGGATTGAAAATACGTGGGGGGGAAAATATCGTGTCCATTCTAAACATGTACACATTTTTCTTGTCATTGTTCCCTAAGCTTTATAATCCAACAACTGTGATCATAGCATTTACATTGTGGTATGTATTGTTAAAGAACGGGCCGTCAGGGTTTTTCAAGAAGTTGTCACTTTGTGTAACCGGCTTGACATTCTTGCACTCAGTTGTTCTCAGTCTGCATTGATCAGAAATAATTATTTCCTATGGTGATCTGTACAGTAAATTGCCAGGCTGTGAACGAAGTCCTTTCCAAGAGCGCATTCGTAAGTCAGATCCCATTGTAGATCTGACAAAGTGAGCCTGATCCACCTGTGAAGCACAAAAGAAACCAAGTGCAGGGTCCACTCATACCTAGGAAAGTTTGCAGCTCAAATGCTGGTACATTGGAGGCTTTAGTTTACAGAGGGAGAATTTATTTCCTTTCATTGCCCTAAATTAGACCCTCTCAGCAGTTTGACCTTAAATAGGGTGAAAGTTAGGGAGAGCCTCCAGACTGTCTTATAAATTGTTTTTCCTTTCCTGTGTGTGCCTGAGGAGAACATAACTGGAAAGCAGCACATAACTGGTTTTCATGCTGTATTGATGACTAAGAAAGAATTTTAAAGAAATGTTAGGCTTGGTTAGTGTAAACTTCAGAAGTAAAATGTACTCACTTATTCACAGATCCTCTTTCCTGACATATATAAACTGGACCTTCCACTTCCTTATGAATCTTTATAGTTTTGATATCTTTAAGTATTTAACAGTTTGTCTTGGATCACTCATTTTGTAAAACAGTGACTAAAATTTTACATCATTTGTGTAGGTAATCTTTATAAGACCTCCACGTGATAGAGAGTTTCTTTTTTATTAAGTTTTGATGAACTGTCATGGCTTTTTTTCTAAATGTAACACTTTAATCTTACATTCTATTAAAAAGCTAATTAGTTAACTAATTAAAACTTTTAATTACCACAGAGTCTAAAGTAGAAATTCTTAGTATAGTAGAGAAAATGATGTGAATTTACTAGCGTAATGCTTTTTAAAGTGTACCATGTGACACAAGATGACAGAAGATTGAGTAGGCTAAGGAGGAGAACATTGCAGTGAGACTCTTTTTTTTTTTTAGGTTTTTTTGAGACAGGGTCTCGCTTTGTGGTTCAGGCTGGCCCTCAGCTCAGCCTCCAACTCACATCACAATCCTCCTGCCTCTGCCTCCCAAGTGCTGGGATTACAGGCGTGAGCCACCACGCCCGGCACTGTGGTATGTGGTACTAGTTGCTGCTGGGTGTGGGTCTCCACACCCAGTATTGTTATGTGGTTACCGGGGAATCGAACCCGGGTCCTTGCGCTTGCGAGACAGGCGCCGGAACCACCGAGCTAACTCCCCGGCCCGCAGTGAGACTCTTAGAACTGCTCAACTAAGGTGTTCTCTGAGAACAAGAGTAAATCAGACTGTGAAATAGCTACCAGTGTAAATGTATAGTGACAAATTAATTTTTAGACTGAAAAAGGAAGACTAAGAAACATTTGCAGGATTATTAAGTAACTAGGCTCTGGATAAAAAGTGATTTATAAAATTAATATGCCTTTAAAACTAGGTCTGTTGCTTAAAAAGAACACTTTAAAAATGCAGTTTTCTTAAAGTTACTGAAGTCAACAATAAAATTAGCACATGCAGTTTCTAGGAAGAAAAGTAGATACCAGAGTATTCTGTCAAAAATTAGATTTTGTTGCCTTTCTACGATGTGGGAAGCGTAAAATACTAGGGAAGCCCTCTTTCTGCCTGTGTTGAACATTGTAGTAAGCACAGAGCAAGAGTATTCTGCTAAGCTTTCCACTGTGCCTCTGAATTATCCCATTGTGAAGCCACAGTTCTCCTACAGAAGTATTCCTCCACTGAGAATGAATCGCCTGCTTTAGCCTTTCCATAGGATTCAGCCTTCCTAGCAGTTTTGTCTCCTGAAAGAGACTGGTTCTATTCACTAGAGCACCATAATTCGGAACAGGGTGGGAGTTGGCAGCTCTTTCATTGCTGGCGCTTCTCCTGCGGGCTGTTTTGTCACCTGCTTTTATACCAATCTCAGTTGACCCTCGGCACCATTCGGGTCACCATTCTCCACTGGCTTTCCTTTACAGTGACCACCCTGAGCCTCTGCACGCCTATCTCCCACTCTTTCTTTGCCCTCTGGACCTTCTGGAATTTGGGTTAGCAGGTTACTCTCTTGGATCTGGTTTTTGCCCATAACCATTACATTTAAGAAATTTTACAATTTCATGTCGAGTTTTTTTTCCCCTCCCTTGCTGTGCAATTTCATGACTGCTCTATTACTTTGCCCCCAATTTTCTCCTAATTTCACTAAATTCTTAATGGTGTTGGTATCTTTATTATTAATGTTTATCTTCATTTCTTTAAGTTTCCTGTCAGCTTTGTAGACTACTTGTTCACATTTCCATAGACCCTGTGTTGCCTCTCTATGAAGGAGCTTTATTGGACCCTGTAGTCTTCCCTTTTAATGTTCTGTTTTTAATCCTGAGTCTTTGGTTTATTCAGGTAACAGACACTGTGGAACATGTAAGTGAGCAGAAGACAAAACCTCCCTTCTGAGGGGAACAGAAAGAAATGATGTGTAGACAGCGCTGGGGAGAGGAAAGGGCGGGGAAAGGGTGCAGGCAGTGTTTAGGGAGAAGTCGGTAGAGCTTTACTGAACTTGAAGATTCAAGTAAACATGAATTTGTGTTTTCAGAGCACCACATCTGGAGTGTTCTTAAAGCAGAAGGAATTTGTTTGTAGTTAATTTTTGCGCTACACTGTCTGAAATCTTAGCCTTCTTTTAGATTTGATGAGCGGCATCAGAATGCACATGAACGATAGACACAAACCTAGGGATTAGCCGGTGTTCCTCCATTCGTTTAAACAAGTCTTTATTCTTGATTTGTTTCCTGTGGTCACCTTGCTGCGTCTCCTTTTGCCTGTGTTGCTGCATGTGTGGAATGATGCGCTGTTAGCTGTGGAAATGTGATGCTGCTTTCCCTCCTTCCTCCCTCACTGTCCTCTTCAGAACTGTGACATAAAATCACTGCCATGGTTGGTTCTCTTGCTCTTTTTTTTTTTTCTTTTTTAAGTCTGTAAAGGCCTCCTCAGCTCAGAACAGTGTTAAAGACACATTTTTATCAACAGTTATTAAAACTCTTTGTTTGTTTTGAGACAGGATCTTGATATGTTGCCCAGGCTGCTGTCAAACACAATGGTCCTGCTGCTCAGCTTTCCATGGAGCTGGGGTGGCAGGTGTGCACCATGGCGCTGGTCTGTGATACTAGTTTTTGCCTCATACAGAAAACTAAAGTTTTTAATATGAGCCAGCTGTTTCAAATACAAATTCACACTTTGGTTATCAAATACTTTGAATTTTTATTTCAGAAGGTAGTTTTCATTGGGTTCACAGGTGTTTCGGAAAGTTTCTAGTAACATTTTTGTATTAGATAATATTATTTGTAACAATTTAAATAAAGTACTTCTTAGTTTAAAAGTATGTATTTAATTTTACTCCTCTAAATTATTAGTTGTTATTCCTAAAACAAAAATGCACTTATACCTATTTTTGGCCTGGTCTATTTTAAATGCTTTGGCAAACAGTACAATAATTTTATGACAGGGATTTTACTCCATGTTTCCCAAAATAAATTAGAACAGATGTTTAGAAGTTTTAGTTACTTAATGAGCATGTCATTAAGCTCCACCCCGCCTGCTTTTTTTTCTGTGTAAGTTCTTAGCCTAGAATTTCTTTCAGATGAAGAAAGAGTGTTAGAAACGGAAGCATTCGCTGTGACATGACTTGTGTCTAGATCGTCCCCCTAAGACTCGTGTGGTCACAAGTGGGGCTCCTCCAAGGTGGCTGGATCTCCAGTGCTTGGCGTTGGGATTAATCCATGGTGCAGTGTTAAGGTCAAGGGCTCTGGGATTAAGGGTGTGAGTGCTGCCCGCTCTGAGTCAAAAGCCCAAGATATAAGAGGCAGAAAGATACTGTTCCTTTTACTGGTTCTCTTCTGGGATGCCTGTTGCCAGTGCTTCCTTGGAACCGGCCAGTTGTGGGCTGAAACCTCTACCAGCTGTGAGCAAAAGGAACCTTTCCTCCTTTAACTTCGAGTTTCAGGTATTCTGCCTCAGCAAGAAAAGTACCTAAGACACATCTTTAAGCTCTTTAGAATCTATTCCCATAAACCCTGAAATCCTAGTGTACCCCTCTGTTTGTCACTCACTCTTCCCTCTGCTATATTCAGAGCCAGTGTCCCCTCGTGAGTAATGTCTTCAGCCTCTCCTGGCCACTGATCCGCCAGAGACCAGGGCAGCACCAAGTGTCTGCCACCAACACTGGTATTTGTTGAAGGTGACTGTCATCCACATCCATTAGTGTAGTTGTACCTCATTTAATTTCCAAAAGTCAGCTGAGTAGTGACTTGAGTAGTGCCACCCAGCCAACCTTAAATGCAAAGCCCACAGACTTCATTAGTTACCGCAACTCTCTTACCCCAGTGTTTCTTCTTCCCTGGAAGTACATGTGCGGTGTCCTGTCCTTTCTGTTTTTCATAGCTTAATCATTTTATTTTGGATACTTACAAGTGTTCATTCTTTTTAACCACCTTTTTTCCTTTTCTTAACTCTGCCTGGTACAGAGAGCTCACTTGTCGCTCCTTTCAACTGTATCAAATTTTAATACATTTATGTTATGGTAACGTTTAATTTTTCTTAAATTCCAAGACTTTTCTTTGTCCATTATTTTTTTATTAACATCTATTTGATCATTTGTATTTTTCCTTACCATTGGATTGAAAGACTTTGACAGCTTCATTATATTTGTAGCTCCCTAAGTAATTTACAGATCTAGATAGAAAAGGATTTAAACTTGTGTGTTGAAACTAAGCTGTTCGGCCAGATATACTTGCAATGTTCTGTTTTTCCTCCTTTCATTACTACAGTCACTTTTCTTTCCCTTTTTTTTTTTTTTTTTTGTGGTACTGGGGATTGAACTTGGGCCCTGTGCTTCCAAGGTAGATTCAGTACCACTGGACCTAAATCCCTGCTGCTCTAGTCACTTTCCTAAAGCTAACCCCTTCCATCTGTCCATCAGCAACAATCACATTGTCTCCAAATGAGTCAGATCTGTTGGTATGCGGAAGTTTGGTTTTTGTTTTTCAGTGTGGGCACTGTGTGTATTTAGGTGCTCTTGAATTTGTTGTGGCTTTTTCTAGTTTATACTTTTTTCATTGTGTATTTTTTTAGTTAATAATCTTGATTTCTAATCTCAAGACACTTACTGATGAGAAATCAGAAATGTTCTAGTACCAGTTCTAAAACATGACTCTTTAAATTTGTTCTTTTTTGCTAACCAGCCATATTCTTTGTTTTTTTGTTTGTTTGTTTGTTTGTTTGTTTTGTGTGTGTGTTTTTTTTGAGACAGGGTCTCACTTGGTAGTTTAGGCTGGCCCTGAGTTCAGCCTCCAACTCACATCACAGCAATCCTCCTGCCTCTGCCTCCCGAGTGCTGGGATTACAGGCGTGAGCCACCACTCCCGGCACTGTGGTATGTGATACCGGTTGCTGCTGGATGTGAGTCTCCATGCCCAGTATTGTATGTGGTTACCAGGGAATCAAACCTGGGCCCTTGCGCTTACAAGACAGGTACAAGAATCACTGAGCTAAATCCCCAGCTGGACCAGCCATATTCTTAGTAGATCAGTAAAGGGTTATTGTTGGTAAGTTACTTGGGTAGCATCTCTTTGTAGTTGTCCATGGTTTAGATTTAATATTATTATGTGTGGTATAAGACTTTCATATAGAAATGAGTAGGGCCACTGATACACTTTTACATTTGTCTTTACCTGGCATTTTATGAATGCCTTTCATGGGGGCCTGATGAAATTCACATACTTTCAGAACTACTTAATCCCAGAAAGTTTATTTAAATTTAACTGAATTAGAATTAGTTATGCATATTTAAAGGTTAACAACTACAAGTAAGTTTTAAGGTTATGGTGTTTTATTGTTTTTTTGTTTTCTGGTTCTGGAGATTGCACCTAGGGAGTTGGCACTGAGTCACATCCCAAGCACCTTTATTTTGAGATAGGCTATGACTGACTTGCTCAGCCTAGACTTGAACTGTGACTCTCCTGCCTCAGCCTCCCAGAGTGCCAGGCTCATAGGAGTTCATGACCATACCCAGGTACAATTATACTTTGATGGTTTCTAGCATCTTCTTTAGGACAGTCTTTATAGAACTCCAACTTACTCATCTGCTGTATTCTTTGACAAGGTTCTACAAATGGGTTGTTTTGGGACAGCGACCATTTAAGGCCTATAGGGTCCCTTTTCTGTACATTGGTAGGTAATTGTTGCAGCTTCTCATTGGTCAAGAATGACTTATCACTTCTTTTCAGAGTAAAAAATTCACCTGGTAATGTTGGCTTGGTTGCTTAAAATCTTTCAGCAAAGATGTACAGCAGTTGGTGTTTTCTATGTTTTGTTGCAAGTTATGCAAACGTAAATTCGGGAAACAGTTCATCTTCCATGTGCCCATAAATACTAAAGTTATCTCAAGATAAAGAATCAGTATAGTGGGTTAAAATTGGAATGCATTGTTCTGTATAGTTGTGGAATAGAAATGGAAACTAGTCCTAGGAATCAAAAGTTTTTAAAATTCCTTCAAACTCTCAAAATGATTTTGCTTTTCATGAGTGTAGATTAAATATTGATCACGTGGTGAATAAGTCTTTTTAAAGCTTCTCTCCTTTCTTGGTAGAACTTTCTATCTCATTGTTTTTGTTTCTTGATTTGAGGTAGACAGTTGGTACCTGTTTCTTAACTAATGGGTACTGTACATTGTCCTTGTTGTAGTGGAATTCTGTCTTTATTTTACATTGTGTGACTTAGATATGTAAGAGATTTAGATTTTGGATATGGAGGTTGTTAGAGATGTTTGAGTAAAATGCTTCAGGAAGTATATTGTAAAATTACTTATAAAGACATTGGGTAGTAGTGCCAATAAATAAGTCCCTTGCTTTTTTCTGTCTCACTACCTTTTCCAAATTTATAACATCTTCCACCATTATTCCAGCCTTTTTCTAAATGGTAGTTTTCTGCTACGTTAAATGTACTCTATCTATAGTAAAGTGTTTATTTCTTAGTGCTATTTTTTAAAATAGTAACAGAAACAAAGTCTAATTCATGATTAGTTGGCAGACTGTTGTCACTGCGTGTAAACGCAGTTTTTGTGTGGCTTCTTGGAGTGTTTTTCCACATGGATGTTTGTGTGAGTGTAAGAGCTTGTCATCAGTCACCCTTTCCGTGTCTTCCTCAGTGAGTCTGAAAGCTCATCCTTAAAACTCAGCTTTCTGTGAGTGTTGGGTGTCTGTAAAAGGCAGATACTATCTGGAAACTAGTGGTAGAGATTAGTGTAGTTTGTATCGAAGTTTGATAAGTGAAATTAACTAGTTTTAGAAAATTTGAGAGGAGCTCAGTTACAGTTTGATGTATCAGAGTCAATTTAGTGATATGAAATAAAACCTATGGGATCAAACTCAATTTATGTTTGGCCCATTTGTAATAATTTTTTCAGCCTTGTTTTCTGAAGTGTTTCTTTTTCTGCTGTTTACCAATGAATATTGTTTTTTTAAAAATGCCACAATCCCTGATGCCAACACTGTACTTTGTGGATTCTTGAAACACATTATGAATTTATTATTGCTGCAGAATAGTTGTGTGAGCAATAATAAATCTGTGCAAAATGACTTAGCAGAGGTAACTGATTCCTAAAGCCCTGGACGTGTGTTCTCTTCCTGTGCAGGCACAATCACAGAGATAGCAAAACTCTCGAGGTGGTTTTGTTCCTTTGTAATAGACAAAAAAGGCTGTTAGTCACCTTTTTGACTGTTTATTTGTGAACTAATAAGACATTATCCAGAATCATCTTAGCTGGTGCTATGCTGATGAAGGTTTAAATACCATCTTTCAAGAGGAAACGAAAGCATTGATTTAGAGCTTTTGCTGTACCCCTCCGTGGCTGGCTGTAGTCACATGAACATATTTTATCCCAGCTTCTACTAGTGATTTGTGGAATTTCTGAAAGTTGATACCTGGCTCCTGTGTGAAAGCACACCCATCAGATCACTCAGTTAGGGTTCCTACTCTGTGACCCATGAGTCTGTTTTTAGGGGGATGCATGTAACTTGAAAAATTATAGGAGAATGTGGAAATGTGTATTGTCTGAGGAGGAATCCTTATCAAGTAGCCAGTGTGTGGTTGCTACTGAACTGTGAGGGTTGAGGACACTGATCACAGGTGGTGATTGGCACCCTCATCCAGCTTACAGACAGAGGGGCAGTGGGCACTGTACAAAGAATGACGCAGATTTAAACATTACACACACATCTGCTTATGTGTATCAGCAGCCTTATCAGGGGTCTCAGGTTAGGTATGGCTTCCTTCAGAAGGCAATATGAGTTCGGATCTTTAAGTTGTGGAGGAGTTGTTATTACTAAGGCCATTGAGGGCTTCCTGGGAGAAGGTGCAGCCCCACGGGGCACTCAGCAGCCAATGTGTCGGGTGAAAGTGGGATTGAGCAGGGATCTCTTAACAGGCCAGGACCAGCCCGCGCGTTCTTGTAGGCCCAGAGCAAGGGTCCTCTGAGGAGGCTGACCCTTGTCAGGAGAACCACTGCTCTACCTGCAGAGGACTGAAGGACCTGGAGGGGTTGTAAGCAGATGAGTGAAACTGGCACACAGGTGGTAGTGGTGCCTAGAACTACAGAGGCTGTGATGAGATTCTGTCTTTCACCAGATACTTAGCAAGGAACGTAGATGATGTCCTGTTTTAGGTCCAGGAGCTTGACAAAACATAAATCCAAGTATCTACTCATTTAAGTGTTCAGTTCTAGTGAGGGCAACAGGGGTAAATGTATACACGGAATAATTGGAGATCAGTGTGGGTTCTTTGAAGCTGTAAAATAGAATATGGGATCTAGGTTTTATTTGGAGTGTGTATAACACTTTCCATTCTGAAGAATACTCATCAAATACTTAATGGGCCAGAGATGTAGCTCAGCAGACCAGCTCGACATATAGTGAGGCCCTGTCTTCCCATTCCATCCCAAGCAATAAATGAAAGTATACATGTCTCTAAGGTAAAATATATAAATGTCTACTTGTGGATATATATAGTGAGGAATATTAAAACAGGTAGCAAATCCAAATAAAAGGGAGTCAGGAATTTTTATATTATTCTTGTTACTTTTCTATAAACTTGAACTCATTCAAAATAAAAGTGAAAAATGTAAACAGAGATATATTGTCCCACACATTACCTGAAGCTCCTTACATGAATGTGCTCATGAGGTATTTTGTTGCCACTCATAGTTTTGGGATGAGACTGTAAGGTGAGCTACTGAGTGAGAAAGTGGCAAGGCAGGTGTTCTCATGTTCTGTGAGAACTGTTCCGTCTGCAAACAAAACATTAATGGATTATCATTTAAGAAATTTAGGAAAGTAATTTTAAGAAGGCATATTTCTTTTTAGCACGATCCCTGTGTCTCTTCCCCAGAAGTAATTCCTAGTTCAATCTTCTGGAAATTCTGTATGGAACCGGAATGTATGTATTTTTTTGACTTTGGGAGTTATAACAATACTGCTTCACAGCTTACAGGTCTCTCTCTTTAAAAAAAAAAAAAAAAAATGATTTCAGGCAGTTCTCCAACTCCAGGCAGTTCCCAGCTCCATGTAAACTGCAGCAGTCCTCCTGCCTCAGCCTCTTGAGTGCTGGGATTACAGGTATATACCACAATGGCTAGCCATGTAGTCTTCTTGATCTTATTTTAATCTCATTATTAACTTTGCTGAGTAGATTATGTTCAGGGTCTATTTTTGGTTGTTTGTTTGTTTGTTTTTGCAGTACTAGGAATTGGAACTTGGGCCCATATTTTTCCAAAGTAGGCACAGTACCACTTGAGCTAAATCCCCAGCCTCAGGGCCCCTTTAAAAAGCTTATTAAAATACTTACTTGAAAAGTAAAACTTTCTTCACCTAAATTTGTTTCTAATAGCTATATTAATTATATGTGTATTAACTTTGGTGTTTGGCTTTTGACAGGTGGTTTTGGAATGTATGCTTAAAAAAGACCTCATTTATAATAAGGTCACACCAACATTTCACCATTGGAAGATTGATGACAAGAAATTTGGCCTTACCTTCCAAAGTCCTGCTGATGCTAGGGCATTCGATAGAGGCATTCGAAGAGCTATAGAGGATATTTCTCAAGGTGAGCATTCCTTTTTATTTTCTTAATGTGTTTATCTATTACATGTACAGGAGTCGCTTTCTTCAAAGTTGACACAAAGCAGTCAAACTTCATACAGACCAGCTTTTGTGTTATGTGACCAGGCTCTGAAAACACCAAACAGACAAAGAGGAAATAATGGGCTCTTCACTAATTTGTTAAATAACAATGCTTTCCAGTTGTACCTGTTGTTTTGAAGAGCCTGTAAACAGCTGTTAGATAGGACAAAATTTTAAAGAAGGGTTTGTAGGGAGAAAGAAAGGTCTGGAGAAGAGGGAGCAATAGGGTACAACTGGTAACCACGTCAGAAAGAGAACTTGTGATACTCCAGTGTAGGTGGGCATTCAGTGACAGAACTGGCTGCCACTACAGACTTGACTGAGACTAACCCAGATTTTTCTTTTTAAGAGTAGCTATGCTTAAACAGAAAAGCAACAGTAACATTTACCCATTTCTTCCCTAAAAGGAAAAAATAACTAAGATTTGCTTTTTTGTTTTTGAAATGAAAAAATACCAGACCTCACACATACCCAGTACTGAGGATTGAACTCGGGGGTCTTCATACTGCTGATGCTATATTCCCCAACTATTGTTTTTATTCTGGGACAGAATCTCAGTGAATTTCCCAGACTGCACTTCAACTTTGAATCCTCTTCTCTCAGCCTCCCAGTGTGCTAGGATTACAAGCTTGTGTCATCAGTTCCTGTTTGAGAATAACTTTATTAATAAAAATAATTAGGTACATGAAATGACAATCAAAATGTTAGACTACGTTCTAATTTGTAAGCTTTTATAATTAATTATGAGACAAATCACAGGTGAAAACATAAGAATGATCAGTATAATTTAGGACTCACACATACTAGGCAACTGCTTTACCACTGAGCTAGCTTCTCAGGCCTTTTTAGTTCGAGACATGATCTTGCTAAGTTGCCGATGGTGGCCTCAAACTTGGTTCCCTTCCTGCTTAGCCTCCTGGTGGCATCACGCCCACCTCAAGGACGTTTTGATTCTTTGTGGAAATATGACTAAATTAGCTGCCGTAGCTTCACCACGTAACAATTTACCCTGAGTGTCAGTGGAACAGTTTGTTTCCATACTATCTCAGCATTGATTTCAACAAGTTAATTTCCATACTGAATAAATTTGGTATAATTTTTTGTATTTACTATTACATTTTCCTGTTAAAATTAAGAGAAAATAATAATAATCAGATTGATAAGTGGTTAAAGTTTGATTTTAATATAAGAAAAATTATCCTGAAATGAGAGTATTTTACCTATATTATAAGAGAAAACATGATTTGGGTAAGTAACTGACAATGCATTTGTAAAAGAAGGAAAGGATGGTTTATTCTGTATCACTACAGCAGAGGATCAGGTGCAGTGGCCAGCCTCTGACTCAGCTGCCCAGCAGCCACGAGCAGTCTTGCTTGTCATTCTCTAGTTAGTCTTGTAAAATATTTTAGTGACATAATCAATTAGTTATTAATACTGAAGCGCAAGGCAGGAATTCTGTGCTTAGTTAACTTTCACATGTTTTCACAGGATGCTCACCATCAAAGATTGAACCTGAAGGAACAGAAGATGACTTGCAAGTAAGTAATTTGGCTTGAAGAGCATTTCTGAACATAAAGGATGGGGAGGAAATCACTAAGCTTTAATAAATAACGTAGAAATCACTAACAAAATTTTGAAGACACTACTGTATTTGTTTGAGTGTTCCAGAGAGATAGGACCTATATAGAGAGAGTTATTTTGGTTTGGTTTGTTTTTAAGAAATTGGTTGGTGCGTGAGATTGTAGGGTGTCGCTATCCTGAAATCCACAGGGCACCGGATCCTTCATAAAACCAGGAAAGGTTCTTACACTGCAGATTCACAGGAAAGCAATGCAGATTTCTGGTAATTGCATGAAGATGACCGGGTTTTAGTTCCCTTTCATCAGCAGGTAGTAGAAAGTAACAGTTTTAATTATTGAGTAACCGAAAGGTTTTTTTAAGAAAGTACTGCTGTCTGTATCTGGCAGGTGAACACAGGATGCCTGCCGGGAGAAAAACAATTGGCTCATTTTTTTTTTTTCCCAGAAAGTGATATTTTTAGAAGGTATTAAGAAGTCTTAAAAATAAAAAGGAATATGCTTGTTGACCTTGTAACTCAGTTTGCTGTAATGTATAAAAAGGAAATGGTGGTACACTGATGCTTTTATTTATGGGTTTAGTTTTATGTGGGAATATATATTTAAATACTAGTGGATAATAAAAAAGAGGAACTATCTAAATATCCAGCAGTGGATGATAACTGTCATGCAGCTCTTAAAATTTTATTGTTTACCAATTTGCTTCCAGTGTATTGAGCAAGCTAAAAACAAAAATTACATATTGTTCTTATTACCCATAATATTAAATATTTCTGTTTCTTACTTTTGGACTGTGGGATTCTTAGCTGTATAACTTTCTTTTTAGTAGTTTTCCACATTTTCTGCAATATGTATTCTATTCATACTTTTATAGCTATAAAAGAACCTAAATGTACATATTTCACTGTTTGTAACTTTTAATTTTTAAACAGTTGTGAGCTGATAACGTAGCAAAATATTTTGTGTACACATTTGCTTATTTTACTTTTTTTTTTTTTTTGAGACAGGATCTTGCTTTGTAGTTCAGGCTGGCCCTGAGCTCAGCCTCCAACTCACATCACAGCAATCCTCCTGCCTCTGCCTCCCGAGTGCTGGGATTACAGGCGTGAGCCAACACGCCCGGCACTGTGGTATGTGGTACTGGTTGCTGCTGGGGTGTCTCCACACCCATTATGGTATATGGTTACCAGGAATCGAACCTGGTTCCTTGCGCTTGCAAGACAGGCACAAGAACCACTGAGCTAAATCCCCGGCCCCACATTTGCTTATTTTAATACTTTCATACTCAGAAAATATAAATGTCTACTTAAGAAAATTTGAGATACATAACATTTGAAGAAAAAGATTTAAAACTATCTAGGTACAGTGGCACATACTTGTAATTCCAGATGCTTAGAAACCTGATGCAGGAGTATTTTGAATTTGAGGCCAGCCTGACTAACATAGCAAGACCCTGTCTAAAGAAGAAATGAGAAAAAACATAATTGTGTTAACTATCAGTGATAACTTCCACACATTTTAAATTATGGCAGTGGGTATTACTTTCTGTATACTGAATTCATAAAAATTTGTTTTGTAGTGATATTAATATAGCCTGCATGTTTTTCATTTAAGTACATACTAATATTTTCTGCATCCTTAAATATTGTCTGGATTTACAGTTTTTAATGTGTTAGCTGTGTTTTGAGTGGATTTATCCTAATTGTCTGCCCTCTACTGTGAATTGAATTCTTGAATGTGTAAATGAATGTATTTATTGAACATTTCTTACAGCTTTACACAGTGAGTCATTACTGAGATATAAGAAATATGCAGTACAGAAGGGTTGTTTTGTTTTTGTTTTTTTTTTTCCAATTAAGTGTTTTTAAATGTTTCATGTTGTTTTGTTAGCAGTCAAAATGTGGGACTAGGAGGCTGGGGATTTAGCTCAGTGGTTCTGGCGCCTGCCTTGCAAGTGCAGGGTCCAAGGTTCAGTTCCGGTTAACCACATACAGTGCTGGGCGTGGTGACTCCTGCCTGTAATCCCAGCCCTTGGGAGGCAGAGACAGGAAGATTACTGAGTTCAGAGCTGAGTTCAGGACCAGCCTGAACTACAAAGCCTGAGACCCTGTCTCAAAAAATTTAAACAAAACAAAAAATGTGGAACTAGAAGTGGGGGAGCATTTTCAGAATTTCCCTCTCTTGATAAAAATAAATTTGCTTAAGATTCAACTTAAAAAGGTAGAGTTTTCACATTTTAAGTATTTCCCTTAGTTTCAACTAATTTCTATATATAACATTGAAGAGAAAATCCTGATACAGGACATAGTTGGTGACAAGACTTGTAAATGTAGCAATCAGTTGATTTTGTAAAAATTATTATCTATTTTCATAATCAAGTTGACTGCTAGTACTTTGTATGTGAGGGTATTGGTAAGAGTGAAAAAACAAGGAAAATAGATTTATTTAGTGATGGGCAAAGTAAAAAGTTAAAACCTGGAAGAATGCTGGTAAAGAGTAATGATGTGTAGTGAGAAACACTAAGGACAGTTTTTCTGTTTACCTTCTTAGGATCCCTGGTTGATAGTAAGATGTCTCTGTTCTCAGTCCAACAGTTTATCCACAGACACACACACCTAAACAAGTTCCTAAATCTTAGCTTCACTGCACATTGAAGTACTTGCTTAGTATTTAATACGCAAAAGAAATAATATCACTGGAAACCTTCGTGAAATGATTTCATTTCAAAGTAATTTCAGTAAAACCAATTTTTCTAACAAGTTTTAATTATTTATTTTTTAATACTTGTTCTTTCTGTTGGCTAGATTCTTAAATGTTGTAATATGCTTCCTTTTAGTGGAATATCCTCCCATCTCCTCGAGGGTGTAGAAGACTTAGTGAGTTGTTATTGTAACACAGAATGTAGTAACTTCTGAGCAGGGGTCATAAAAGACATTGCAGTTTCTGATCCTCAGATTACTCATTCTGGGAATGCCCACTTGCTACGTTACAGGGACATCAAGCCACTCTAGACATCCACATGGGCAGAAACTGTGACCATGTTAGTCATTCCACTCCTGGCATGCCTTCTGATAACTGGAATCATAGCTATCTTCATTGAAACTTATGATGAATCCTAAGTGAGCTCCACCTAGGTAAGGTGGCTTTTAATTCCTAGAACATGAAAAGTTCTTTTGATTAAGGCCTCAGAATGATGTGTGGAGCCTCAGAAACCTATTAGTCAAAATAATAAGGGTTAAAAGAAGCCTAAGAATGTATCCCATAGTTAGCAGAAGTTTAAGATGGAGAAGCTTCTCAGAGATTTGTCAGCCTGTTGTTGTCTGTAGAGTTGAACCACCACCCCATGATTCATTAGAGACTTACAAAGTTTTCTGTTGTTATTCAAGGAATCTGAGCCAGAACCACCTACTTAAGATGTTTTAACTACAGCTTGTTGAGGATTTGAGTCAGAACCACCTAGTTTGTTGCTCCCAAATTTCTGATTCATGGAAATGAAGATAATCAGTGTTGTTTGGAGCTGCTAAGTTTTCATGTTGATCTTCTATGTATCAGAGGATAACTAATGCATGAGTAGACGGAATTTTAATTTTCCCTGAATTAGAACGCTAACAAATCTTTTAACATCCAAAATTAAAATTAGGAATGAAGACTCTTGAATTGACCTTGGTGTATTGTACCATTTATTTTACTATGTGTCAAAGTTTTAGTTAATTCTTTTGAGGTATATTGGAGGATATAATATATCATTATTTAACCCCTTATTAGGAATAAAACACTTAACCCCTTATGAAGAATAAAATATTTTTTCTTAAGTTTCATAATTTACCTGTAGACTTGGCATAAAGATTTTGAGATTACATTGAATACAAGTTGACTGATACATGATTGTGGTTTCATCGTATTTTCCCCGATTTTTGTAAAGATAATTAAAACTTTAAATGAATTACCCATTAAATTTTTTAATCCAAGAGAAGTAACTGATTATGTTGTATTTAGAACTTGTATATGTATCATTAAATGTCAGGATGGAAATCTCCATTTTGAATATTCATTAATTTATTCAATAAATATTTGAGTACCTATTCTTTGCCAGTAACTGTGCTAGACATTTCTTTGGTTACTTACTGGTAAACAACTTTGTGCTTCAGATGTGTTAATTCCCTTAACTAGCCGCTATGAGTAACAGAAACTAGCTTGCCTTTTTATTTCATACTTGGTTTTGAAGGGTTTTGTAACAGGTTATCATTCAGATTTATGATGGTATCTGGCTCATCTTTTATAACTAAGTTCTGTTGTAGCACTGATCATGTACAAGTTATTATTCAGGAAGGAATTTTTGAAAACTAAAAACTAGGATTTTTAAAAATACCAAACTAGTGTAAAAAGTATAAATGTTCTTTTCTTTGTTCTAATGAAGCAGTTCAATTTTTGATATTCTTAGTGTAAGCTTCTGCTTAAGATCATTTTTAATGTTCTTCCAGCAGAGTGGGCAGAACAGTTACAACGCTTACTCTTTTTAGGTTTTTTTTGGTTTTTTTGTTTTTGATATAGGGTATCATTTTGTAGTTCAGGCCTCCCTGAGCTCACTATGTAGCCCAGGCAGGCCTAGAACTCACAGCAATCTTTTGCCTCTGCCTCCTGAATGCTGAAATTACAGGCCACCACACCCAGCTGTATCCCTTAGTCTTCAGATATCATCAAACTCATCATGTGACAAGCTGGAGGTTATAGAAGAAAAGATCTTAGGTCTTTGAGCAGATAAAAAGCATGACTGGAAGTGAAAAGTTGCTGTTTTTTTTTTTTTTTTTTGGCCGACAAGAATTACTTGATTGATTTAATCATTTTAAGAATCAGATACCATTACTTCCAAGCCAAAATGACTAAAAAGCCTAACTTACATTTGCACTCAAAAGTAATTTTGCTTTAAGCAAGAGATATGAATTGTTCATGTAGTGATTTGAAAAGGTGGTATTATTTCATTAGGGATCCGAGGCTGAGAAGTTAATGGAGGAGTTTATTATTTAGCTAGTAAAAAATATTTTATGGTCCTGCAACCAGGCTAGCAGTATCCTTCAGGCTTACTGTCATACAGTTAAATTCTAAAAGCCCTGAGATTTCTAAATTGTCATTGAAAATGCACATAATTTTTTTATATCTTCGAGTTTGACTGTCAAAATCTAAAATACAGATTTACTAGTTAAAGGATGGATTCTGTAGAAATTGATAGTTGGCCAGAACTGTGTAATGATTGCTTATCTCCAAATTAGATTTGTAAACAGTAAATAATGTGCAAATCTAGTACCACACTGAAGCCAAATTAATCTTTCATTAGAAATGTATGTAGTTATTATATAAGCTAAGACAAAGGACTTGTTTTTCTTTACATTTGTTACTAACATATCTTGATACTTGTTTTTCATTTCTTTTTCTGTTCTTTTGCAACAGATAATGGTTTAAGTTGCTAGAATGAATTATTGTATATGTACTATTTGTTATTCTAGACAAATACAAAATGGAAAATTCACAGGTTTATTCTTATTCTTAAATCAGAAAAAACTAAAGACTAAATGACTAAAAGACTAATTAATGACTAAAATAGGGAGTTGGCTGTGGCCAAATCTAAAATGAAGTGGTATTGAAAACACTGTACCAAAATGTTGTTATTTACTTCTCTGGTCTTGTGGAACTGTTGGACTATTCCTTTTTCTATGCTGTTTAAGTTTGTATAATTTGAACATTTGATTTTAAATAACATAATTATTAAAAATTTCCCTTGTTGGGTATGTCTTTACTACACTTTTATTTTTTTTTTTGAAGACAGGGTCTCATTTTTGTAGTTTAGACTAGCCCTGGGCTCAGCCTTGAACTCACAGTAATCCTCCTGCCTCTGCCTTCCAAATGCTAGGATTATTGGCATGAGCCACCACACCCAGCACAGTGGTATGTGGTACTGATTGCTGGTGGGCATGAGTCTCCATGCTCAGCATTGTTGTATGTGTTTAAGGGGGATGGATCCCAGGAATTTGCACTTGGAAGACAGGCGCCAGAACCACTGAGCTAAATCCCTAGCCCTACTACACATCTTTAAAACTGTGATTTGTAATACTTATTTACAAGAAGGAAGTTCTTAATAAGATGTAGACTACAACATTACTTTGTTGCATGTATTGAGAATTGTATATTTAAAACTGAAAATAAGACTAAATCTCTCAAAATTAATACTAGAAAAAAGGACAAAGCGTGGAGAGAAGTAAAGTCTTTTATTTTCTCTGTGTTCTGATGGAGAGCTACAACTAGTTATTTTATTGTGTTACTATGTCCTTTACACACAAAATTGCTGTAGTAGTCTTGGGAACAATCTCCTAGCAGTCATTAGAATATAATTATTTCCTTCAGCAGATGAGGATAAAACAAATTTCCATCGTACACTAAATGTTGACCTAGTTTATTTTAGATAATACAGATGAACTCATGACTGCACACAGTACTGAAAACATTGAATGTGGACATAATATGATTAGTGTAGTTTTTAAAGTAGAGACTACAAGAATGAATGAATGTACAGTTTTGTGCTTCTCAAGTATTCAGCTTTCTGTTCATATGGAGGTTTTGTCATTTTCCACCACCTAACTTACTTGAACTGCTGGGGATCACCTAGGGCTTCGTGCATGCTAAGCAAGTGAGCCAGTGAGCGGCATCCCACAGCCCTCTAAATTATATTCATGTTCCCATAATATGGTTACTTTTACAGGATTATAATCCAGGAAAAAGCATATACTCTTCAATCATGTCCATATTTAAAGTTTCTTATACATTTTACCAAAATTATTTTTTCAATAATGGTTTACAAATTTTCCTCCTATGAGTGTAGAATTAGCAGTGAGTAAAATGTCATTTTCCACTTTCAAAAGATTCATTTCCTTCTTTCTTTTCATCAGTCTTCAATTTTGTTTTTTATTTGTACTTTTGATTTCTCAGATTATCCTTTTTTTTTTTTTTGAGACAAGGTCTCAATTCGTAGTTCAGGCTGGCCCTGAGCTCATCCTCCAACTCAGATCACAGCAATCCTCCTGCCTCTGCCTCCCGAGTGCTGGGATGACAGGCGTGAGCCACCACGCCCGGCACTGTGGTATGTGGTACTGGTTGCTGCTGGGTGTGGGTCTCCACACCCAGTATTGTTATGTGGTTACCGGGGAATGGAACCCGGGTCCTTGTGCTTGCAAGACAGGCGCCGGAACCACTGAGCTAAATCTGACACCTATCCTGCTTTTATAAATTAAATGAAATAAAACCCAGGACTTTGTGATGTGCTAAATTTGTTTTTTAGCTTGTGTGTTGTAAAAATGTTGAAGGCTTGTCTTCAGGAACTATCATTGACTGGGATTATCCCCAAAGTCTGTTATGATGATAGAAATCTTTATAGCCACTTTGTGCATTCAGCAAGACCATGGACTACTAATATTTGTTCTTTTTATCCTGTATCTTTAGCATAGGTGTTGCTATTTGCTTATTATTTTAAACATGCAGAATAAGATTTATGTCGGTGTATATGTTTTCCTAATTTATTTTCTGTGTATTCGTTTTTATTGTAATATAAAGCTTTTTTGAATTGGTAGCCTTCTAGTTCTTCCTGAGTGGTTTTCAGAAAGAAAGCCTATTTGCTTGTACAGTTTGGGTTTTTTCCCCTGTTAGATTTCATATTATTTTGAAATGACTTGCTAATCATTCATATCATAAATACTATAAAATATCTTTGATAAGAGTGTTCCTTCTGACAGCTAAGAGTTAGGGTTGTTCCCAACAGACGACTGAAGAGGATACATCCCCCTCTCTAGTGAGAGAGCAACTTTTCCATCAAGAGACAGCTGTTACCAGCGAACCATACAGAAGCTCCACTGTAAGACCAACTCCCTTTGAAGATCTGAACGCTAGAAGAGTTTACTTACAAAGCCAAGCCAATCAGGTGAGAAAATAAGTATCTTTCAATATTGTATAATGTATGTAGAAATTCAGTATGTTAGAGAGGTACTTTAACTTTCTGTCCTTCTCTAGACAAATAAACACTACCAAGAAGAAGACAGGCATTACCCAATGTTGTATTGATACTAGGAATTGAACCAGGGCCCTGTGTATGCTAGGCAAGTACTTTACCATTGCATTACATCTCCAGCTTCCCCACGGTTTGTTTGTTTGTTTGTTTGTTTTTTTAAACAGAATCTTAATTGCCCTGTCTTGGAATCCTCTCACCTCAGTCTCCTAAGTAGTGAATATTACAGGTGTGCACACTGGACCTAAAGTATGTTTTTAAGAGTATTTTTGAATACTTTTTTTCTTTATGGATTGGATCCGTAAGGGATGCAGTTGACCTTTGAACACTGTACACGTTGGACACCTGAGCCCATGTGTTAAAATGTCAGAGTATAATGTTTGGGTTCGGATTTGGTTAGGTTAGATTTGGTTTAGTTTTGGGTTTTTTGAAACCTGGTCTTCTTCGGTCACTCAAGCCGGTCTTGAACTCTTGGGCTCAAGTGATTCTCTTGCCTCAGCCTGTCACGTAGCTGGGGCTGTTGCTTCATGCTTCCTGCCTCCTAGCTTTTTTCTTTTTGTTTTATTTTAAGATCTTTACTAACATGTGCTTGCTGTATGTTGTTGACTTATTTTTTAGGTTTGTAAGCTTTTATTACAAATTTAAAATGAGATTCTTGTAAATTTCAACTTGACCAAATATGAAAAAGATGAAAAAACTTGAAAGGTGTATTGAGAAAAGCCAGGCTTTTTTATTTTTAAAGCCTATTTATCATCACCAAAAAGAGACATGTTTAGGTAAAAATAATAATCCTTCCAGCTGTGTCAGCAGTGTAACTAGTCGTAGTTCAGGGATCAGTGGCAAGACACACGCAGCCCGCAGGTCCTCAGCTTCAGGGCCTTGCCCATTCCTTCCTGTTGCATCTCGCACTTTCTCCTGTGAGTGACTGCCCACAGTTGGGTGGGAAGCTAACATTTCTCTGGTCCTGCCTGGTCAAGAGTCAGG
The DNA here is from genome assembly GCA_004026965.1 of Petromus typicus. Taxonomy (NCBI): domain Eukaryota; kingdom Metazoa; phylum Chordata; class Mammalia; order Rodentia; family Petromuridae; genus Petromus; species Petromus typicus. Next base: position 34,576 of record PVIR01003836.1, on the reverse strand, counting down.
AGTAGATGCTTCTCTTGATGTTTTGGCTGCTTTTTTCTCTGCTGTCTGTGACGTAGGCTTTTCTGGGCATCTGCATCAGTAACTGAAATTGGGGCAGGAAAGCCAGTGAGGACTCATCCTGTTTTCCTTCCTGTCTTCATCATGTCTCTCTGATGCTGTCTCAGTGAGGGCGCCTGTGTGCAGTCATGGACTGTAGCCTCAAATGAATTCTGCCAGCTGGTTGCTTTGTGCTCTTGCATGCTGGCTGTCAGCTTCCTGCCTCTGTCTCTGTACAAGAGGACTGGAAAACAGTGTCAAGGCTTGTCCCTCTATATTAAGGCAAGACCTTTCATCCTGTTCCTGTTGATGAATTTATTAGTTGAAATATTTTACAGTCCCAAATCTTTGACGCCATACCTTTCTTGTCCCTGTGAGTCACAGTGCACTGTTACAGGTACTAGGTTTGGGTGTGGTGCTGAGGCCGGCTGGCCAGTTGGCTGCTGGGTCTTGGCATGACCATTCCTGGTGCTGAGCCCCTGGGCTGTGATGTTATAGGTCAGTGCCTAGGGTGGGCTGCTCAGAATTCTCTGGGTCCTCCTTTGCCATACTGTGCTGGTGGGGTGGGGGTGTCTAACTCGATTTCTCAGTGTTTATACTGCTAATAACAGATTTACCCATAACATAAGCAGTCAGCCAACACATCACTGTTGACTGAGATACGCTATTTTCTGAGGATGAGCAATATCACGACATTTTAAGCAGATATTTGCAAAACTGTGGCTCACAGCAATAGTAATGTTAGGTAGGTGGTCACTAAATTACTACAGAGCACAGTATGTAATGCAGTTGTCTTATGCATTTAGGGTTTGTCTTGGTCACTTCTCTTGTTGCTGGGACCTAATCTCCACAGCCTGAAAGTTAGAGGAGGAGGCTTATTTTTGTTTTTGTTGTAGTTGATTGGTTGGCTCCAAAGCGGAAATGTCAGGTGGAAGGGCCTGCCTCAGAGGAAAGGTGCTTGCTTTGTGACTGCCCGAAAGCAGAGAGAAGGGAGGGTCGGTGAAGGAGATCACTAACCTTCCAAGTCACACCCCCAGTGACCTGCCTTCTCTAACCCGTATGCTTCAGGAGAGCACCCTAGCCATATTGCCTGTGCGAGCTAGTCATCTTCCAAAAGCCATGCCTCTGCATGCATGAGACTCTTGGTGGGTATTCTTGATAGAATACACAAGAAGATCTATTTCGTCCATTTGCTTACATTTCTCTCAGTGAAATATGGCGTTATGTACAATCTGTGTGGAAGTTTTTATAAATTTATTTTTTATTTGTATATTTTATACATTTATAGTATACCTTTCTCTTAATTAAAAAAAAAAATTTTCTAGGCTAAGCTGTTCACACGCTCTTAAAAAAGAAAATTCCACATAAAAGTGCACCTGTACAATTCAAACTCAAGTCCTGGAGTCGGCTGCCCAGTGTCTGGTGGCTTGGCAGCCGCGACTGCAGCCCTGCTGATTCTTATCTCATGACTCTCATTCTGACCTGAGGAATATGCAGTCTGTTAGAGAAGAAATGAGCATGAACCCAAATAGATTAAATGAAAAACATGATGAACCTTTTAGTTCGTCAGTTTATTACCATTATTTACTTTATACTGTATGTGTAGAGCGTATGTAAGACCCAAGGAGTAGAGTTGAAAGGTACAAAGGAAACAGGCCTTCATTTCTGTTCTAGAGGGCTTAGGGTGAAGCAATAGATGTGTGTTGACTGCAGTGGTAACCCAGAGTCTGAATGTTGAACTCACCCTGGAAGATTAACAGTGGTTTTGTATGTGTGCCTGACTTTACAGCTTGTGTTCTGGGCTTGCAGAGCCCGCCTGCCTTCATGCTCTGAAAATCAAGTTGTGTGTTGGCTTTTAGAAAGACACTGACACCAGCTGTCCTGGGGTCTAGCTCTGAAACACACACTCCGGTTCAAAGTAACTATTACTTGTGAGTCTCCTGGCTTGTGTCTGGATGCCTCTTACAGCTCCATATAGTCTTTCCCATAGATTAGGGGTGTGTGCTGCTGGGATTAAGGATGTACAGTTACTGAGCTGTTAACACCAGTGGTGGGTTTGGCACCGCCCTCATCCCCGTAATCTCAATAAGATAGAAGGGATAGGTAGAAAGACATTGCTAAAGCTCCTTGTTGATTTTGCTACCCTGAGAGTGCCATGAACTCTTTGTCCTCTGCCACCCTGCCTCAGAGCCAGCTGAGTACGGACTGTAACCACTACAAACTGTGAACCAAATAAACCTGTCCCCCTCCATCTTTTAGGGTGTCAGGTATTTTATCTCAGCAACAAGAAAAGTAACTAACCCAGGGAGTTAGAACTTTGAATTTTGGAAAGACACATTCAGTCCATAACAGGGAGCAGCACAAGCAAAGGAGCTTTTTTTCTTTTTTGAGACAGGGTCTCACTTTGTAGTTCAGGCTGGCCCTGAGCTCATCCTCGAACTCACAGCAGTCCCCCTGCCTCTGCCTCCCCAGTGCTGGGATTACAGGTATGAGCCACCACACCCAGCGTTGTTGTATGTGGTTGCCAGGGATCAAACCCGCACCTGGGCCCTTGCACTTGCAAGGCAAGCACTGGAACCACTGAGCTAAATCCCCAGCCCAGGAACAGTTTTTAAAAAAGAAGAGGAAAGGACCAAATTGGTGCATTTTTTTTTTTTTTGTCATTTCATAATATCAGAAGATATTAAAAAAACAGGGACTACATGATATACTTTTATGGGAGCATCAACTATAGTAAGAAAACATATTTTATATACTGTTCCATTTTACATTTCCACAGATTGTGGGAAATTTTCTGAGTGTCTTCAGTATACTAAATATACTGATTTAGTCATTAGGGGTGGTTTTAGTGTAATTTTTAATTTATATATTCCTAAGCGTTGAACAATTATTTCATGTTTCTTGACCACTTAGAAATTTTATTCTAAAGTACGTGCTCAAGCTGTTTTATTTTTTTTTTATAGGTTTTTTTGAGACAGGGTCTCACTTTGTGGTTCAAGCTGGCCCTGAGCTCAGCCTCCAACTCACATCACAGCAATCCTCCTGCCTCTGCCTCCTGAGTGCTGGGATTACAGGCGTGAGCCACCACGCCCGGCACTGTGGTATGTGGTACTGATTGCTACTGGGCGTGAGTCTCCATGCCCAGTGTGATATGTGGTTACCGGGGATTGAACCCAGGTCCTTGCGCTTGCAAGACAAGCGCCAGAACCACTGAGCTAATGCCCGGCCCCATGCTCAAGTTTTTTGAATAGGACAGTTGTCTCATTTTTCTTTAGGCTTCTTTGTAATTATTATAGAATTAAGCTATTTATTGAAAATACTCACTGCCTTAGTATCTCTATCATGATTAAATGTGCTGTATATCGAAATTATAAAGATGTTTTGTTAAATATCTTAAGTAGTAGTATTCTCAGGCTCTTATACTTGATACTTGTATTGTCTCCAAGATTGATGCAACACGGAGAAACAAGGCTTATTGTTTTAGTCCATTTTGTGTTTCTGTAACCATTTGGGTAGTTTATAAAGAAAACTTCTCATGCTTCTTAAGGACAAAATACCCATTTTTAAGGTCCCAGCAACAAGTAAAGGCTTTTTTGCTCTATCATCCCATGGTAGAGAGCAAAGTTATAGGATAGGAGAGAACAGAAGAAGATATTCTTGTCCTTTAATCAGGAGCCAACTCTTGGAGTAATGAAATTGACACACTACTCCTTACCTCTCAACACATCCACTGAGCATTCAGTTTCCAACACATGAACTTTGGGGAACACACTCTAAACATAGCGGTTCTGTAAATTCACATAACTGGATACAGTATTTATATGTTTGCTGACGTTAAAACAGGTGACTATCTCAGTAGGATTAGAATGGAACAGTTTTTCTCCTTTAATCATATTAGGTAATAAATACAGGATAAAAGTATCTTAATTAGCAATAAAGAATTTGTGTTTGGCTAGTAAGTACTGTTAATGTTGTATTCCAGTAGTCCATTTGCATGTGACCTGAAAGGCCCTGTGGGATGAATTTCTTGTTATACAATCTGCCCTTAGTTTATAGATCAGAAACCCTACTATTTAATGATAGCTAAGACCAAAACCGTCTTTTAAAGATTCCAATAATCACGTTTAAGAAAATGATAATGTAAAAGTCATAGTGTAAAATTTAAACCATTAAGAAGGGTCAGTACTAGTAGTCACTGGTTTAGCACATTCTCCACATAGAACAGATCTTCATCACTAAGAGCTTAGCATGTGTAAATATTCAGTGGACTATTTGACTGTTGAGTTGCTCACAGTAGTGATAAATTGATGGGTTTTTTTATACAATATAGGAACAGATTTGCCCAAGGGACCAGACTAATGCCCTGCTGATCTTGCCTCTAAGGTTTTAAGTCAGTTGACCTGCCAGGGTTTTAGATTCTGCCAGGAGTTTTAAAAGTACTGGTTCAGACACATGAGATTTGAGCACACACTGCACAATAGAAAATAGTGCTGTGCGTGTGTTGGTCCCTGATCCCATAAGAGTGCTGGTCACGTGCGTCTGGGTATGCATCACTGCACTGAGCTCCGTGTCGTGCAGCCAAGCGTAGTGTACTGGTGAGGAAGGAATAAGCCCGGCTGGTGTTCATTGTGGACGGAGATCGTCGTCTTCATTAGCCTGGCTCTAAGCGAGCCTCTTCATAGAGGGAACCTTGCACCTTTCATGGTTTCACTATACGTATATCCTTGAAGAGACAGTCTCAAACATAGGCAGCATTGCCTGCACTCAGTACATCTGCAAAAATGAGACACATGGAGAATTGTTGGTACTCCCTTGGATTTTTCTGTCTGCCATTGCTAATGTAGATTGACACTGATGTTGCAAGTGTTGCCCTTTGACTCACTTTCCTTTTTTTTCTTGAGACAGGGTCTCACTTTGTAATTCAGGCTGGGCCCAAACTCACTATGTAGCCTAGTCTAGCCTTAAAATCCCAGCAGTCCTCCTGCCTCTGCCTCCTGAGTGCTGAAATTATAGATGTGAGCCACCATGCCCAGCTTGACTCACTTTTATATGTTCCTGTGGGCTTCAAAATCCTTAGGACAGATAGATACATTCATTCAAAATGCTAATAATATACTTAGATTTTAATTGAATGTTACAGACAGAATTTATCCCAATCTGTTTTTTTGTTTTAATTTTCCAATTTTGGAGTTCTTTTCACTACAAATAAGTAAGGCAGTGTGTATGATAAACACAGGATCAAAGATTTGATACATTTAGTACATACTGAACTTTTAAACTACCAATTAAAGACTGGGGAGCTGGGGATGTAGTTCAGTGGTTCTGACTCCTGCCTTGCAAGCACAGGGTCATGCATTCAGTCCCTGGTACTGCAGAAAAAAGCATAAAAACACCCTGTTGTCTTATCTTCATCCTAAAGGTAACCATCATCTTGAATTTTACTTGCTTAATATTATTGTGCTTTTCATGGTCTCTGTGATTGACCTTCTGTCAGTGGATGTCTTCTCTAGGTGCCTTTGTGGTTGGTAGGTTCTCACTGTTTTTAGGGATAGTACTAATCCAGACTCCATCTCTAGTGATTCATATGCATAAATTTCTTCGGGATCTTTTGGTCCCATTTGTTGTCATTTAATGTGGGGTTTGGTGTCAATTGTGCTACAAAAGGCTGTAGACAGGTTAGTTTATGTGATGTGTTCCTGTGTACAGGGGCTACATATTGAGCAGTTGAAAGATTATAGACAGCTGAAGTGGTTCTCTACAATTTAGCTCCATGCTCTAATGTAACCTCCTTGCTGAGTAATAACATTTTCAGTGTCATGTCTACATATTTTGGTGTAAATTCTTTTTAAAGTTTTATTTACACCTAAAACTATCTGATTTGTGATTGCTTCCCCTGTCTTTTTGGTGCTTCATGAAACAGATGTTCTAGACTATCACTGCTGGAATTATTCTTTTCCCAGTGTTATTTTACAAAATTCTCCCTTTCCTTGTCTCCAGGATTTTTTTTCCCTGATCTGAAAGTTTTCACATTATATCTTTCATCCACTTTAAACTGATTTTTGTATAGGGATCTCATTTTACTTTTTCTGTACTAATAATGCATTGTTACACTGTTTGCTAGAGCATTCGACCATTCAGTGCTGTGCTGTATTGATCATACATTGAATCTCCTACAAGACCCATGTGTGTCTGGGTCTGTTGTCTGTTCTCTTGGTCTTTGTCTGTCAAGACACCAATGCCACAAGGGTTCCTTCACCATAGAAAAATTGTGACTCTGTAGTAAGTCTTGAGGCAGGTACAGCAAATAGACTTACTTTTTCTTCTTTTATTGGCTGCTTGACTTTGCATAAAATTCAGAATCATCTCGTCAAGTTAGGTGAAAAAAAATCCTTAAGGAGTTTAAACAGCAATCACACTGACTCTGAGTATTAGCTTTGGGCATACTTCAGTCTTGTCCATAAATATGGTACATCATTTAGTTCTATTCCTTTTAAGAAAGGTCAGTATTTTTTTTCATAAAAGGATGTATATATTTTTATAAGGTTTGTTTCTTTTGCTTAGGGCTGTTTTCATGTGATTATCATTGTAAATGGAATCTTTTTAAAATTTCTCATTTGTGACCAAATCTGAAGAAACACCACTGGTGGCTTTTTCAGCAGATAAATTCTCCTAAATACTATAGAAATACAATACATTTCAAGTGTCTGAAAGTGTTGCAGCAGTTAATTGGAATGTACATTATAAAACCAATGTTTAGTAAGTATAAAATAATGCTGTCCATTTGTCTTTATCATATGAGAGGACTAATACAGACTATTCACTTTGATAGTGTTTAAAGATTTAGTGGTACATATGCGACAATTCTGAAACAGTGAAATTCAGTTAGAACTTCACTGTCTTAAAAGTAAGTTTCAGGTGTGTATATATTTACTGTGTAACTTGAGATTGTTGTATTTCATCAGAACTTTCTGCTTCCTTTCTAATACGGTCTTTTGGGGGTTTTTTTGGTTTTGCCCTTGACTGAATACTTAGCTCAATCTGTTTTCTTTGAACTCAGTTTCCTTTATTTAGCCTTCCCAGACTATTTCATCTCTAGTGATTTGTTCCCCTAATGCTGAATTCTTACATGTGCTAAAAATGACGTGGTATCCATAATGTATCACTAAGTGTAAAAGGAAGATATAGTCCAAATATTTCATTTGTATTTCAAACTTTAAAAATCACCATACATGCTTATGTGTGTATTTGCATTTACATATGTATTAAAGTTCCCTTTTTGGGGTTGAGTAATACTCCACTGCATGTGTTGCCACTCTTTACACAGTCATTAACTGATACACTCTTGGGTGTTTGTTGTTTTAGGGGCACATATTACTTGATAAAGGACCTACCCAGTGGGGATTCTACTCAGTGCTTGGCTAGCATGGATCTGAGGCCTCAGTTTGAGCCTCAGCACTGTTAAAAAAGAGAGAGAGAGAGAGAAAAGAAAAACCTAATTTACAAAATACATGAAGGTAGAGGCTCTGATTCTGTGCTTTTTGTAACTTTACAACAGATTATACAGTTTGGAATGCACACTGTGTAGTTCCATTAAAAGTAAGAGATTTCATTCTGTTGTCATTTAATGTGGAACATGTTGGCATTCTAGATAACGTTCGGACAGCCAGTCCTAGACATTCAGAGCAGAAGTATGGAATATGTACAGCGGCATCTCGCTAAGGAATCCGGAAGTCTGAAGTCCCAAAACAAGGTAAGTAGTATCTTCTGAGATGAAATCAATCTACTTAGCAGATAGGTGAAATTTTGTAGTTCTTTTAATTCTCCATATAATTGAAGGATACCGGAAAGCTTTTCAGTTTCTAACTTCACTGTGTATATGCTTATAAAACCCGTTACTTAAACCCTCTCCAGACTTCTCAAGTGAGTCTGTATTTATCTTTAGAGAAGGCTGTTTTATGTTGTTAAGTCTGTCACCCCTCTTTCAGCCCAGACTTAGAATTTAACCCCACTCCCAAATAACAGGGGAATGGAAGATCACCCCAACCTGAGTGAGTTGTTTGCTTATAGACCAGTGTCCCTGTGCAGGATGTGGAACTTGGATGTAACATTTCACTACCAGAAACCTACCCTCGTGTGTGGTGAAGATAGTCAGAGACCTACTTTTGTTCCCTAGCCCCACAGTGCCAGCATATGGGGGACACAACACACACATGTTTGTTTGTGTGGTATCTTCTGAGTCATGTTTCAGAGTCTGTCTGTATATTCAGGCCAGAGACATTTGTGTCCCAGCAATAAATGTTTGCTAGGCTGTCAGCGCAGAACACCACAGACTGCAGTGATAAAAGTAGATGTTCTCATGGTTCTGGATACTAGAAACCTGAGATCAAGGACTCCTGTGTCCTGTTTTCCTTGGCATATGGATGACCACCTTTCACTGTGTGCTCCCAGGGCTTTTTCTTCTGCCCATCTGCCCTAAGTGAATTCCAGATTTCTTTCTTTTTTTCAGGACACTAGTGAGGTTGGTTAAGGCCTGCCCTTGTGCCTTGACTGTATTTCCAGATAGTCATATTTTGATATACTGAGGAAGACACAGTTCAGGCTGAAACATTCTGCTCTGTGAATACCAACATTCATGTCCTTCATGCACACAGTATCTGTACACTTTGATCCCAGCAGCCCTAGTCTCAACCAAAGCAAGCTCTAGCCTAAGTCCCTGATCTCGTCTAAATAATCATCTCAACTAAGAATCCTCAGAGCCCAGATGTGGTTTGTCTTAAATTTGTAAGGCAAATTTTCTCCAGCTGTGAACCTGTGAAACCAGTTGTTGTTTCTGAAATGCTGTGGTAGGGAAGGCATAGGACAGACAGTGGCCTTTCAAAAGAGAGAAGTCAAAATGAAGACTGAGTAAGTCTGATGGCCTACAGGAAGAATTTCACTCAAATTTAAGATTTATGATCAACCCTCTGCAGCTTTATAGTCCATGCTCTAGGCCCACTGGGTGATGGTGCCCCCGCAGCCCCATGTTGGCACCATAGCCAGGGCCCGGGTTGCTACTTGTGTCATTCTAAAGCATCAACTCAGGGACTGAGGGGGACGCACACTTTTGTCTTTGGGGGCTACACTTCCTGTAAAATCCCAGAGACCCTGGAACCTTTCTTTATTTCATCCTGTCTCTGTCCCCTTTAGTCTGCTTTGCCATTATTCTACTTTATCATGTGATTGTCTAGCCTTAGCTTTGATATTCTCTCCAGGACTGACGTACTTACCTACCTTCCTTCCTTCCTTCCTTCCTTCCCTCTATTTTTCTTTCTTTCTACAGTATAATTAGAATTTTTCAGATCTTTAAATTCAGGTTTCATTTTGATTAACACTTTGTTCAGTTTCTTTTTCATCTCGTGTATTACTGCACACATCAAGGACAAAGCAAGCTATGCCTTCAGCACTTTGCTTTTGAATATCTATATTTTTATCATTCACAAGTCATACCTTCCAAACAAAATTAAAAACCACTAGAACACAATTCTTCCAAGTATTTTGCCACTGTTTAGTCTTGATGGCCTTTTTCCACTCCTCATTCCCATCTGAACCTTTAGCACATGTATTTCTACCAATAGTCTTGTAAAGCTTCTTCCACACATGCATTTTAAAACTCTTCCTGTCTCAGCGACTGCTCAGTTCCAAACCTTTTTCCACATTTCCGGGATACTTGCTACAGGGCCACCCCACCTCCTGGCATCAAGATCTCAATTAGTTAGGGGTCTTCCATACAGAAGTAGGAAGGTTTGCGGACCATTTCATTTTAAAGAATTAGCTCCTGTGGCGTAGAGGTGCTTTTCCAGAATTGTTGGGCAAGCTGTCGGGCTGGAGAGCAGAGAAGAGCTGTGTGTGGTCTGAGTGCAGAAGAAGCCTGCTGACAGAACTTCCTCCTCCTCCAGGGGGAGAGGGGACACTGTTTGTTCTAAGCCTTTAGGCCCCATGTCGAGGATGCCATCCTTCACTTACAGTCCGTTAGGTGAACCGTTCTCATTGAAAAAGCACATTAAAACTTCCATGATAATCTTTGAACAAATACCTACACAGTGCCACTTCACAAGGTTATCCCTGGATTAACTGTCAAAGTCCTTATTGTACTGTTCCTGTCTTCCTTTTTTAGGTCCCTCTGAAATCGATCAGACACGTCAGCTTTCAAGATGAGGATGAGATTGTCAGAATAAATCCTCGAGACATCTTAATACGCCGGTATGCAGACTACAGGCACCCTGACATGTGGAAAAATGACCTGGAGAGAGACGATACTGACTCCAGCATTCACTTTTCTAAACCAGACAGTAAAAAATCAGACTATCTCTATTCTTGTGGAGATGAGACTAAGTTAAGTTCACTCAAAGACTCTGTGGTATTTAAGACACAACCTTCCTCATTAAAAGTTAAGAAGTCAAAACGAAGGAAAGAGGATGGTGAACGTTCTCGCTGCGTGTACTGCCAGGAAAGGTTTAATCATGAAGAAAATGGCAGGGGGAAGTGTCAGGATGCTCCGGATCCTATTAAAAGATGCATATATCAAGTTAGTTGCATGCTCTGTGCAGAGAGCATGTTGTATCATTGTATGTCAGACTCAGAGGGAGACTTTTCTGATCCTTGTTCATGTGACACTAGCGATGACAAGTTCTGCTTACGATGGTTAGCCCTGGTAGCTCTGTCTTTCATTGTCCCGTGTATGTGCTGCTACGTCCCCTTGAGAATGTGCCATCGCTGTGGTGAGGCCTGCGGGTGCTGTGGTGGGAAACATAAAGCTGCTGGATGAAAGGATCCAGTGCCAAAATGAGCTGAAAATCTTTGATTCCAGGAATTAGCTAACTCGGATTTGTGGAAGCTTTTGGCAAGCACTGTGGGACCTTGCCTGGCATCCTCGGGCCCACACGTGGAGGAAGTGGGACTCGTCAGTTCTCGGCATTTCACATGCTAGCCATGCTTAACTTTCCCCTTGAGTGCATGGCATGTTTTGTTACAGGTTTAGAGTACTCACAGAAGGAAATCATTTCTGGTTCCTGACTCTAAAAGTCAGCATAAAATAAGATCTGACTAAAAGGGATTAATGTTTGGCATTTTTGTATATTTATGCAGTAGGTGATGGGACTTTTAAAGGTTTGAGTATATTAGGACATGAAGTAAATATAAAAGTGCACTACGGGACAGTTTATTTCAATCTAAGAAAAGTTAACACTTGGGAATTACGAGAAGTAAAGAAATGCAACTAAATCATTAGTTGGCTTTTGAAAGCGGTTTTATGTATAAATAACAAATGTTTATATTTAACTAAATGTAAGGTACGAATTATTACATATTAAACTTTCCTTCCTAGTTCTGAAGTAGATATATGTATCTACTGTCACATTCCATATATTTTGAATATTTAACTCATTTAATTAATAACGTTTTTATTCCATGTGAATGATTTGATAGTTTCATCCTCATTTCTTTGTGGCTACAGTTTATATTGAGTTATATCTGTACATTCTGGTAATCTAAATCCTTTAAAATATTCTAATATCCTTGAGTGACCAACTTTTTTTTTTTTTTTTTTAAAGCACAGGTGTAATTGTCTAATGTTCTGATGGGAACGTAACACTTATTTTTATATAAAAAGAGACTGAGTAAACATAGAAAAAAGTGAAGTTTTTGTAGTTGTTTTGTTTTGTTTTTCGTGGTATTGTACCAGCAAGTTGTTTTCTTTCAGCATTTCCTCCTTTACAAATTACATTGCATTTACAAATGACTTATAAGGCAAAAAGTGTAACTGGATAGTTAATGTCAGTTTCCCCTGGAGGTCCCTGTTCATCGTTCCGCTAAACCAGATCTTCTAGCTGAAGCCGCAGTGTTTATTCACAGAACAGCGGTAGCTTTTCTTAGTTGGCATTTTATTTTTATTTAAACCTGCCAAAAGGAAAGTTATTTTACATTAAAATGTGTGCTAAACTATCCCAGGAAAGTATTTAATCCAGCATTGGGAATGAAATATCTTGTACATATGAATTTATTTCTTTTGCAGAGCATTGTGTTACTGGTGTGTAATTTACAAGATATTAGGCTACACGTTCCAACAGATTGTTTAAAGTACTTTGGGGTCAACTTGTCTTTTCATTTTTCTTCTTCCGTGGAACTTCTAACATGGAAACTAGCCAAGTAAGGGATTCTTAAAGAACACCTCGAGTGGGCGAGGTTGAGGAGTGTGCCTTTCTTTTTGTCTCTTTTAACGGCTCACTGTTTCTGAGATGATAAAAGTTAAAATCACTACTATTCGAGCTCACTGTCTATGCAGGTTTTTAAGTGTCATGTATGTATCACTCATTTTACATATCACACTTGAGCAAACGTTTGCTTCTTTTGCCCCAGATCAAACTGAACAGTGTACATAACACTATCTGTCTGTAAAATACTTTTTTTAAGAAAGCGTTTATATTTATATGACAGCTTGAACTGACAACATTGTGTATATAGATCATCATGAAGTATTATTTCACATTGAAAAGAAGAAAAATATATTGATAACTATAGATGTTATGAAGAAGAGGTTATTTCTAGTTTTGTACTAAAAATCAATTGAACTAAATCCAAAACATGACGCTGTAGCAGCAGTTTTAAGTCTTATTTTTACTGTTTATATTTTCAAAATGCTGCTGCGCCAGATGATCTTTATCCCCGGAGTTTTTCGGTAAACTTGGTTTCTTAGAATAGACTGTTAACTTTCAAAATTCCTTTTTATTGGTGAAACGGAAATACTGGTTTCCTTGTGAATGAATTTTCATATTTGTAAATGCTAAGTTTATAATTCAGGTTTGAGCAAGGTGTGAATAACTGAAGAAAATAACTTGCTGGCTATATAGGAACATGCTGTGGAAAGGAATTGTATATACTTCAGAGAAGAACAATGGAATCGTTTCTGTTAGGCACTAGTCGGTGTAGTGCTGCTCTTGGTTCTGTACTGTATTTTATATGCAACGTATATGCTTTAATATTTTAATGTTTGTGCATTAATATTTTCAATTTGTTTAACCACTTTGCTGCTAAGATTTTACTGTTCCACCCGTATTTTTTTTCCTTCACAATTTTAAACAAGTTTCTTCATTAAAAACTATGATGATGAAGTGGTTTTTATTGCACCCTGGAACTTAAGCAACATACTCAATTTCCAAATCGAGTCTAGAAAACTGATAATATTACCTGAACCGGTAGGTGGAAATTTTCTCCCCTAGAAGTGAGATTTCTCTGTGAAAGTAAGAATCTCTGATTTTGTACAAACATGAAGGGACATTATCCTGTTCTGTACAGATTTGGCACTGCCATTTGGCATTCCTCTGAAAACTTTTGTGTAAGTAAATGGCATTATAAAACTGTTAAATTTTGAAAATGAAGTTGTCTAAAGTGGCAAAACAAGAAATCTGGCCTGATGAACTGGCTTTGTTCAGAATCTCTAGTTTTCAAGTGGTGTTTCTCCTAGTTGGAAGGATGACTTGGTAGCTGAGGGATGTGTGTCTGGGGCTTCAGCACCACCTGCTGGTGGTTTCCAGACGGACGAAAGGAGGAGCCGGGGGTCCCACGGGGTTCTCCGGACTACTAGTGAAGGGCAGTTCCAGAGGTGGCCACCTCCTGCCATGGAAACCAGAGTGAGAAATATCTCACAGGAACTGTAAGATGATTCTTTTCACTAATGCATTTTGTTGGTCACTGAAAGATTTTAAGCACTTTTTACATATCCTGTTTTAAAATATTTATTGATATTTGGGACTGGCAATCCCACTTAATGGATGTGCTGACATTTACAGGACCAGTTCCTTAGCTTACAAAAGCCATTATGAAAATGGCATTTTCATTTTCCTCCCACTATCAGCCAGGGAGAATTTCTAAAAGTAAATAGCCTAATGGCCTGTATTTTACCGTGACAACTTCAGAGGGGCTGTGTGTTTGTTTCTGAGAAGATGATAATGAGGCAGGGATTACAGTTTAAAGGGAAAGCTTGAGACTACCTATGTTCGTTGGTTATTCAGCAGTGCCTAAAATGAGCTTTTGAAGTTACACAAATGCACTTTCCTCTCATATGTGTAGTGCCATCTGATATCTTGGGTAAGTCTTGTTTTTCTTCTTTTTCCTCCTTTCCCCTTAATTACATGGCATAGTAATATTTCCTAATATCCACATAAGCATTCAGAGTACAGGAAACACGTACGTCCCACTTGATGGGAAATGTAAAGAATTTTAAGGATGTTTCTTTGGTTGAAATTGACTGTAGGCTTTATACTTGGAATATATAACCTGCAAATATGTGTTTAAGACTAGATTTTTAATAGCCCAAAGGCCTGTCAAGCAAGTTTTCTTTATAAAGATTTCTTTATAAATCTTTGAACAGCCTTATTACCTGAAGAAAATAGATTCCTCACTAAACATTATTTTCATTCTTGATTAACCTCCTTTGTCACATTTCTGAGTATAAGGGAAAGCACTACAAACTTGCATTACATATTGTTGCACTAAAAATGTGTCTATAAATCATGGTTGTAGCACTACAAGATAAGGTGTTTTGCATTGTCAGCATTTAAAAAAATTTTTTTCAAAACAAATCGGAAGTGATTTATGCAAACCAAAAAGAAATAAAAAACAAAAGGGCTTTAAGGTACTGTTTGCCTAGCAGCCAGGTGGTTATAAAACTTTCATATGCTTTGCTACACTGATAAATGTTAGCCATTGTTCCTGAAAGCTTCTTAAATTGCTTACGTTGTTAGTTTTGAACAACTTCAGGATAATTTAGTTGAAAAGCCTTTGTATTAAATATAACACATAGATTTTTGTGATCGTGTCCCCTGTGTAGTGTCGTTTGCTTTCTGTTCTCTTGACCTCGAAAGTGCCTCACTTGTATATTATTTCCATTGAAAGCTTGACTGCATTCTTTCTAACGAGTAATGAAAAACTTTAATCCATGTCATAATGTATCTCCTCAGATATAGTTGACTAGCTTGATACTTTTGAGTATATAATGTAAATATGCATATATAAGTTTGTAACTGTTTTGTTACATCATACCCATGTAATTGGACATATCAGATGATATCATGATATCATAAGAGTTTGTTTTGATGGTTTTTTTTCCCTCCCCTGGAATTACCTAATTAAACCTATCATGAAATGTAAAAGGACTTTTTCTTACTTTGTTAGAGCTATCAAATCATCAAGTAAGAGAATTACTAGAAAAGAATGTAGTAAAAATGGAAGCTTTTCATGGGTTTTTTTTGTTTTGTTTTATTCTTAAAAGGTATATTTTAACTGAGTTCATATATAACTCCAGTATTCATCTTTGATTACATCTGCATGTATGTATACATTTCCTTTTTTACTGTTTTAGTCTGTCACTTAGTGCACTATGTTTTTGGTCTGGAAACCCATTTTAGCTTGGTGTCAATTAGCTGCCCAAAGTGATGTGTGGCAGATGTTTAACACAAGGTTACTATAACTGCTCTTTGTGTATGTTCTTAGTTTATAAAATAATCAAAAATAACCAATCTAAATGAAAAAATATGAGGAGAGTACTCAAAAGTCAGTGTTATCTCAGCACAGAGTTAACTTTTGGACTCAGATATTATAGTGTGTTCATTTGGAAAATGAATCTACTCTCCCCTTACTATGAAATGTAGTCGTGTGCTTATTTCATTGAGTTACCACCAACAGTTAAATAAAGTAGCTTTTACACTGGTGACATGTAAAACTAGGTCCCTGCTTGGACACCAGTGCAGTGCCATCCACACAGTGCTCCTCAAAAGGGATAATCAGTGGTAATGACAATTAGTCCCTTGAGACTTAACTGCTTTTTTAAGATTTGTATATTTAGGGAAATCTTTGACGTGATGGTTTAAAACACTACATTCATAAAAAAAGTTCAGCAAAGTTGAACTTTTTTGTGTTTGTCACCTAATATGTTTTATAGTTGGCCACTTCCTACCCTCAGATAACTCTAATGTATTATCTTCCTTGTCTCCTAGAAGGGAGGTTGAGGCTTCAGGAAGTTAAAAACTACTTGTAAGAACACGTGAAAAACCGTCCTCCTCTATACCAGCTTCTGGCCACCGGGAAAGCCCATGATCTTTCCTTGGGCGGTTTTCTTTCTGTGACAGGGTCAGATGTACTTCACAGAGTAGTCTTTAAAGCAAAGTCCTGTTTATCAGTGTAGACTGGAATAACTGTAAAAGAAAGCCAGTGCTTCCTTCCTGCTTCTATTTCTTTCATGCCCAGGCCCCCGACCATCTTAGTAGGGTATGGTAAGCAGTCCGTAGAGTGGTAGGAGGAGAGTCTCAGAACAGGGCACAGTAGTCACAGTGCTTCAACAGACCATCAGCTCGTGTACTTGTGGGCTGGTCCAGTAGACAGACACTCGAGCATTCATCTCATTGTGGTATTGTTTACTGTGGTAGCATTCTGTGGAGGGATTCTTTTTCACCCAAACAGGAATGCCACCCCTTGAGAGAGTAGAAAGCAGTCTTCTCCAGTGGTCTTTTATCTACTCTACTCTTACTCATGTGGGGTCTTTCATATGTCATCTGTCCAAAAGAGCTTTTCCTTGGAGCCAAAGTTGAGTTTCTTCCCGGAGCTGCTTAAACGTTTCAGAATGATGGATAACACATCAAACCATCATGTGTCTCCTCTTCCCTCAAACTTGAAATCATTGATTCTTGTAACATAAAATACAGTGGACCCTTGACTCTTCCCCACGGCTGGTTATAACTCAAGTTCATTGTAAGAATATAGCTGAGATGTGGATGTTTTTCTGGGTACACACTATAGATAAGAAGAGTTAGATGAATCTTCCAGTTAACTCAAGGTGTAAGGCCAGTTGTATCTTGACGGTCCTCTGTACTGTAGTTTGTAACAACCAAGACGCTGTGTACAGTGAGGAAATAAGGTAAGAACTGTAGAGTATCCACTAATGAAGCAACTGAGATAATTATTTCCAGACAGTAAAATTTAACAAAACTGCTTTCCATTGCTTCTTGCTTTTGCATTGCAAAATTATAAGATGTCGATTTAAATGTTTAATTTTTCTTTAAAAAGTGAGATGTGATGCACATCTTAGATTTTACTTGTCAAGTATCTTTTTCCCATCCTTTCTTCTGTCTTTTTTTTTTTTTTTTCATATTATAGGAATAATGTCTCTTCACCTTCTCCAAGTTTGTCAGGAAGAATTCATGGAGAAGAAAATTTTCAAATTATATATGTAACAATCTCTTTCATCCATAAGAAAGCCAGTGTTTGACTATCTTAAAATTTAAAATAGTTACGTAATTCATCAGCTCCCAGTTGGTTAATAGTTATTGTTAAAGTTTCAAAATAAAATGCTCATAGGTAACATAATATTTCAAAGTTATAAGAAGAAAATGAGGATAAAATCAAATTACTTCCTGACTGATGAGGTGTTGGATTCACTGAAATTTTAGGGCTGAGATTCCCTTAGAGATTCTCTAATTCTTAAGTCACTGAAGTCCAAGAAACTACGTATCGGCACAAGGATGTCTGGGGCACCTCAAATCCAGCATGCCCAAGCTGACCTCGTGTGTCCCCCATGTCTTAAGCCACTTTTTTCTCCACTGTGATGGATGATGACAGCCCCGCCTTCTGATTGCTCTGGCCGTAAACCTGCTTGTCATCCTTCATTCCTCATTTTTGCCTCCTCACCCTTGATTCTCCATTGTCTGCATTTCAGAATGTTAACTGATTACTTGCTGAATCCTCTGGCTGTCTCTTAACAAGCTGAGTTTGTGTTTTAAATATGGTTGAGTTGTGGGAGTACTTTACACTGCAACAACGTAGTACGTAAAAATGTGTGATCTTCGGGTTATTTCTGGATTTAAACAACATTTTCAAATACTTTGTTGGGATGGTAGAATCGGTGATAGTGACTAGAAACCTATTAGGAAATTGACAGAATGAAATGTACAAATATACAGAAAGGATACACATTTATGTCCACCTGCCTCAAACACATTTAGTTTTCCTTTTACAACCCTTCTTAGCTAAATAAAATCAAAAGTAGCCCCCTTGATTTCCTTTTCTTAGATCTGCAAGCAAGGTTGTCCACATAAAGGATGTACGGGAGATACGGTACTAATAGAGTGGTCAGGGAAGTCCACACAGAGAAGTGAGAATTTTAAAAATGAATAGGAGGGGAGCCTGGCTTGTTGAAGCAGGAAGAATACTAAGTGTAGCTAAATGTAGGAGGACCCACAAGCACTAGATCTTGTGGGAATTGCGGGTCACTGCAGGGAAGTCAGATTGGATTCTGTGACAGAAACTGGAAGTTCCTGAACAGAGTTCATACAGCTTTGTGGCCATTTAAAAAAAAAAAAACAAAGATCAACAGTTGGGCTGCAGTTGAATTTTACCCAAGGCCTTGTCCTTGTCTATAGAGAAAACTTTCAGAATCTACCTCCACAGTTCTGCTTTTTGTTTATTCGGTAGGACTCTGCTGAGGATTAACCCAAGACCTTTGCACTAAGCCACATCCCCAGCCCTATCCAAATAAGTATGTATTTATTTTAATTTTGAAACAGGGTCTCTAAGTTGCTGAGGTGGATCTGAAACTTGAGCTGCCTCGGCCTCCCAGAGTGTGAGGATTACACCTGGCTTCGCTCCAGGTTTCTCAGTTTTGAAACCCCAGCTCACCGAGTAGCTTTTGACACTGTCTTCACTAGGCTTCCTAGGTACTGAACTGTCTTGGTTTCCTGTTTCACTGGTCATGTTTTCCAGACTCTACAAGGTACATCATTGGAGTGTAGCAGTCAGTTTTGCGGCCATAGTTCCCCCACTTAACGTCCCATAGGCTGTTCGGGTTTATGAGGCCAGAACAGAACTTACGTTCTCACCCACACTCCAGCGCATCCAGTCCTGCCTCACCTCTGTCCCCCTCACCAAGAAATGATCATAATTTACCTGCTTACTGGGGAGTTCTCTCCATGTGTATTGCCACCTTGGTACAAGGTTCAAGGGTTTCTTGCCCACACCTCTGTGGCAGCTTCCTGCTTCCATTCTTATCAGTGACTCATGTTCATTTTGTATTTGCCCCTTTCATTATCACACTTTAGGGTATTACTTTTTCCTTAATAAGATGCTTATTTCCTTTATCCTGTTCATTTCCTTCTCCTTTGATCTTGTGTGCATGCAATAAAGAACTGAGCGTGTCTTGGACGCCTGTTAGGTGCCAGGCACTGAGTTGACCTTTGCACACTTGTATTCAGTTTGTAACTTCATGAAGTAGATGACATTACTTCCATTTCATACAGGAGACTAAACAGACCAAAAGTAAACAATGCATTCTTACTAGAAAGTGGAAGCTGAAACTCAGATCCTGTTTTTCTGAGTGTCTTAGCTTTCATTGTCCCTCTGTGGGTTGTATCTTCACTGAACTCGAGTGCTCCATCTCTACTTTTTATGTATTCCAGTCCTCCCACTGCACCACCATACCCAACACACACTATTAACTCCCAGCAATCATAAAGCCACAAAGTGTGTTACCTTGCTTTGAAGTGTGAATGACCAGAAGGTCGGCATGCTGGGCCTCCAAATGGTGCTGCTGAGCTGTATATTCTCAGCAGAGGCCTTTATTGATGGTGCAGCAAAAGTGGTCGTCTTTGCATACCCTTGACTTGGGCAGTTGGATCTGCAGTTGATGAGCATGGTCTGTCTCCACTGGGCCTGTGCTCCGCCCTGTGCAGCGCCCTCGGCCGTCACCACTTGTGACTCAGGTTCCGGCTGTGTGGGTGGAGGGAGGGTCTCCTTGAGCATTTGCAAATCTTCTACATGAACGATGCTTTCCTTACTTAGCTTTTTAGTTTTCCTCATCTAGTTTTTCATTAAACCGTACATGATCATGTTTTTACTGGGAACTCATTATTATTAGATTCATTTTCAAACTCCACCTCATTTGGTTCCAAAAATTCCAAAAATGGAATCAAAACCAAGAACATGACAGCTGGAATTAGCACATGGGATGTGGTGGCACATGCACTTAGGAGGGTGAGGTGAGAGAGTCGCCAGGAGTTTGAGGCCAGCCTGGGCTACAGCCTGGGACTACTAACCTTCCACCTTCAAGAAACTGGCTGAGAGATCAGGGCAGCTGCATTATTCATGTGGATCCTAAATAGGACATGTATTCCTGGATCGAGAGGACACACCCATGAGGAAGCACTGTCAGACGGCAGTGTGTGAACATGCTGGCTGGGAAGATGGGCGGGAGGTCAGTGAGGCCTCAGGCCAAGGAGAGCTAGTGGCCCCTCCACAGGGACGTCCCCTTGCCGACACCTTCTGCCCAGTCATTGGCTTAGAGACCTGTCACCTCCAGAACTGGTAATTTAGACCGGTTATCTGTCAGACCAGCCGCAGAAAAGTAACATTCCATGGCGCCTGGGACTTAGCTCAGTGGTTCCAGCACCTGCTTTGTAAGTGCAAGGTCCTGGGTTTGATCCCCAGTAACCACATGTTGGATGTGGTAACACGCCCACCAGCAATCAGTAAGTACCACATACCACAGTGCTGGGCGTGGTGACTCATGTCTGTAATCCCAGTAGTTTGGAGGCAGAGGCAGGACTATTGCTGTGAGTTCAAGGCTGAGCTCAGGACCAAGGATGAATTCAAGACCCTGCCTCAAAAAAAAAAAAATCCCTCAAGCAGGCGAGACAGTAGGCCACACAGAGAATATTGAACAAGAGACTTAAGGGACCAGTAAGTTTTCTTTCTCACTTTTAGGGTCAGAAACCCCCTTGGTGTCACGGGAGCCCAACTTTAGAATGGCCGGGGACTACTGACTGCTTCCCATCTATTCTCATTCCTTTCAAATGAGAGCGTCGATTGTAGTTAACTTGAGCCTGGCCTGGTCAGAGAACAGCGGGGACAAGCGGGCGTCACAGCCGAGGAGTCGAGTGGGAAACGGGAACCTGACGGGTGGGGGGATTCTTCTTAAAACCCTGACAGGATACTGTCTGAAAGCAGCCACAGAGAGACAATACCAAAGGTGGGGGTGACGTTTGGATCAGCCATCGGGACGGGAGAATCTCACCAGACTAAGCCAGCAGCCCAGGGGGGCTCGGAGGAGCCTGGCTGTGGTCATTTGGGGAAGAAATAGTCAGGGCTTTTCCAGCAGCCCCTATTTCTGCACCTCCCTACATATCCCAGGGACAAACAGAGGCCACAAGACTGTTTCTGCCAACATGATGTACAAATGTCACGTCGGGGTGGAGCAGTTGAGAAGCAGCACACCTACCTCATCTCTGCCAGGCTGCCGGATGGACAAGGACAAATGAACTAAACTGGGCTTTGCCTGAACAAGAAACCCTCATAGCGTGACCCATGTGGTAATTTGGGAGCATGGGTAATTTTGTTTAAGCAATGTAAACTAGCCTTGTTTTAATATCAGTGATAAGCGTTTTGCTGAATTATTTTAAAGTACTAATCTGGCATGTGTCCATCATGTATTAATAGACTACTGATCTACCCCTCTCTGGACCAAATAAATTCAAATCCTGAGTTTCAACAAGGTGCTGTCTGAAGAAGCAGGAACTTGCAGGCTGCCTCATGTGGTTTATCTAACTTTATCCCCAAGTAGAAGACAGGAAAGGGAGAATAAAAGCTGCAGATTTCCAAATTCACTGGTGTACCTCCAGTCAGGACTAGGGATGAATTAAGGTGATCAGACCTTAGATTATGAAGAAGCCAAAGTCATATTAGCAAGTTTAAAAACATCCTGAAGATTATAAAAATCTGTTATGTAGAGCATGTAAATATGGTGCCCATTTTCATTTTTGAGTAGTTAGTAAGTTATTCAACATACATTGATTGAGGGCTGGGAGATTTCTGTTTTCATGGGTTTTTATATTATATATGGGGTTGGAGGAAGGGTGTTTAACTAATAATTAAATCAGAGAGTTGAGAGTTTCATTCAGGTAATTAATGTTCAGAAAGGTTACACTCCCCCTTGGTTGTGCATGTAGGAGAGGCTACATGCCTCTCTTCCAAAGCCTGGAAAGGACTGAGATGAAGGGGCATAACTGTGTCTCAGTGGAATAGTCAAGCCCTCAGTTCCTGTACCTCAAGCACAGTTGAGGCCTTGTGCTGTGATGATGAGACAAGACTGAGCCCACTGGATTACGGTGCCTCGTGTGGACTCAACAGAGCTGCCCAGAACCCAGAAATTCGTGGGATTCTGGGGCTGTGGATGACTGTAGCGTGAGTTCTGTCTTGTCCCCATGGAGGGCATTGGCTTGGAACAGGATTTATGGAATATAAGAAGAGAGAAAACCAGGAGAGGGCCCAGGTGATCATGAGGAAGAAAGAAGCCAGATTCTGTAGACTTCGTACATCAAGGTTAGAAGCTTAGATTTCATTCTAAGTATGAGAGGAAATAATTGAAGGGTTTTACATGGTGGTGGCATTTGACAATTTATAATTTCTAAAATATTAGTCCAGCAACTCGGTGGAGGATTAATAAGGGAGAGAAGAAGCACAACAGGAAGTAAAGAGGCCAATTAGGAAGCTTTTGCAGTAGGCTGAGTGACTTGTTGGATTAGGGTATTGTTAGTGAATATGCAAAGAAGCAGACAATTGCTGTATCTTTTTTTCTTTTTGTGATACCAGGGATCGGACTGGGGCCCTGTGCTTCCTATGTAGGCATAGTACTACTTGAGCTAAATCTCCGGCCCTATGTGTATTTGACAACTTCCTGATGGGTGGAGTGGAGTGGGAGGAGGGAATTGAAAGAGAATAATCTTCTGTTCCTGGAAAGGTGTTGATCTTGCAAGCCTAGAAAAGGAAAGAGACTTTGGAGGTGTAGCGCTGTGTCGTATTTGAGGTCACCAGTGGACAGCCAAATGCAGGTGCTGGATAGGAATTTATATACAGAAACTGAGGAACAGTCAGGTTTAGAGAGGTGAAACTGGCAAACAAATGTTTTTGCACCAAATCTTACTTTGCCTCAGAATTATTATTTAATTGTTAAATGATCTACTTCACATATATTGTACTCCAAATTGCAGAACATTTTATTTTCAGACACACTTAGGAAATTTATTAAAATAGATTATAAATTGACTATTTTAAAGATAAATTTTAGTAAGTTTCAAAGGGTTAGACATTCGTGATTTCTTTTTTAGGTTTTTTTGAGACAGGGTCTCGCTTTGTAGTTCAGGCTGGCCCTGAGCTCAGCCTCCAACTCAAATCACAGCAATCCTCCTGCCTCTGCCTCCCGAGTGCTGGGATTACAGGTGTGAGCCACCACGCCTGGCACTGTGGTATGCGGTACTGGTTGCTGCTGGGCCTGAGTCTCCATGCCCAGTATGGTATGTGGTTACCAGGGATCGAACCCGGGTCCTTGCGCTTGCAAGACAGGCACCAGAACCACTGAGCTAAATCCCCAGCCCCAACATATCCCTGATTTCAATGAAGTTAGGGAACAAAAGTTTCCTAGAAAAAAAATATATAAGATAACTTCTGATTCAAAGAGGAAACTGTAATAAAAATTTAAATTTAAATTTATGTCAACCAGAACAAGAAACAGCAAATTTCAAAACACATAAGATGTGACCAAAGCTGTATTTAGAAAGAAATGTGTAGCATATTTTAATATCAAGAAAAGAAAGAAGTGTGAGTTATAAGCTACTAAAGAACTAAACATAAAAAGTCCAAAAAATAGTAGTTTAATAAATCAAAGGAAATAAGAATGATGAAAATTTAATAAACTAAAATAAGATACAATATAGAAATAAAGATACAGTATAGATCCACAGAGCCAAGAGGTGACTTTGCAAAAGACGAACAGATGGGATAGATCTCTGGCTGACCAGAGAAGACTGACCAAATCAAACACAATTGGAGTTTTATAAACAGCCAAGATGTGTTTTAAAAACTAAGGTGAAATCAAGCCGGGGATTAAGCTCAGTGGTTCCGGTGCCCGTCTTGCAAGCACAGGTGCCCCAGATTCAATCCCCCAGTAACCACATACAGTACTGGGAGACTCACGCCCAGCAGCAACCAGTACCACATACCACAGTGCCGGGCATGGTGGCTCATGCCTGTAATCCCAGCACTTGTGAGGCAAAGACAAGAGGATTGCTGTGAAGTGAGTTTGAGGCTGAGCTCAGGGCCAGCCTGAACTACAAAGTGAGACCCTGTCTCAAAAAAAATAATAAATAAATAAATAAAAAATAAATAAAATAAAAATTAAGACTTCCTCAGATATGCAGGAGCTGAAAGGACCCACTACCATTAGACCTGTGTTGCAATAGATTTGAGAACTCTGTCAGCAGAGGGCAATGATACCACGTGGACATCTGTGTCTATACAAAGGTGTGATGAGTAGTGAGAGTGGGAAATAAATGCTTTGTCCACACTCAGTTTAAGAACCATGTAGGGTGGTTTATAGCACATACAGGAAATACGTGACTACAGTAGTACAAAAGCAAAGAGGAAAAATGGGATGATTAGGTTCTTAGCTCTCTGCAAAGCTTTATGGTGTCACTTGAAGGCAGACTGGCCCACTACCAACTCTAAAATAACCTTTCACATACAAACAACTACAGCATCTAAAGCATAACCCTGTTCACAAAGGAGATGGGCTTTTATATCATTACACAGGGAACTCTTGGTTCTTCCCATAGGTCCTAACTTTGTATGAAAAAGCAAAATAACAGAAAAATCACAGTGTTTTCTGAACAGAAGATGCCAGTCCCCTAGTGATGGGCCATCATCATGACAAGCCAGCCAGAGTCAGGAAAGACAGATATTGAGGCAGGCTCTCACCTCCACAGTCTTGAGGGATAAGTGAGGGGAAAGTGGACAACAGAGAAATGTTGCTTCCAGTTCAAAGTGCCCTTTCATGTCCATATCAGACCTTTTCTAAAAAACACACTCTTCCTTTGGACGGGGACCAAATGTTATTTAAATGTTTATTCGTCAGCCTCATGGGGTACTCTGCACTTTCATTGGAATCTCTGCTTTGAAGTTCATTCAATATTTGCTTACTAAATGAATAATAGGCTGCAAGCTATTTAAAACCAAGTGGAAATGAGAACACAGATCTGAGTTGGGAACCCTGTCCCTACGCACACTGCCTTCCTACCCACCACATCTAGCAATCTTTCTGCTCAGAATGCATCAGGGCACCGGCTGCTTGGACCTTGCTTCTTCTGAGCTGCACTGTAACACTACAACGCATCTGTCATTTTTATCCTGGCCTCAAATTACATGGTCACCTGTACCCATATCTAAATTGCTTGTTCTTCAGATATTACTATCTATTCTGCACCTACCTTTTATAGGCCAAAAAATTATCATTCCCCACTCCTAGCATTGGAAAAAGAGAACAAGGGTTATTTAAATTATTTACTCAGTATTAGAGTCCTGACTCTGAAGAAATTTTGAACAGATTTTAAAGAATTAAAGAGGCAGTTGTTTCTGGACCTTCTAGTCTACTCCATTGGTCCTCGGGTCTGTTGCTTTGCCAGTACCATGAAGTTTTTATCACAATGGCTTTGTAGCATAGTTTCAAGTTGGGGATCATAATACACTCCATCATGTCCTTATTGCTTAGAATTGCTTTGGCTGTTCTAGGTCTTTTGTGATTCAGATGAATTTTTGAAATATTTTCTCGAGATCTGTGAAATATGCTGTTAGGATTTCAATCGGGATTGCATTGAATCTATGTAATAGTTGTGGGAGGATAGTCATTTTGATGATATTGATTCTTCTACCCAGGAACAAGGGATGTTTTTCTGTTTTCTGGTATCTTCTTCTATCTCCTTTTTCAGAGTGCTTTAATTTTCAGAGTAGAGGTCTTTCACCTCCTTTGTTAGATTAACTCCTAGCTATTTAATTTTTTGGATGCTCTTGTGAAGGGAGTTGATTCCCCAATTTCTCGCTCAGTGAATCTGTTGTTTGTGTATATAAAGACTAGTGATTTTTGAGCATTAACCTTGTATCCAGCTACACTGCTAAATTTGGCAATTAGGTCTAGCAGTCTCTTGGTTGAGTTTTTAGGATCCTCTAGATAAAGTATCATGTTGTCAGCAAATAATGACAATTTAACTTCTTCCTTTCCTATCTTTATTATTTTTCTTTCTTTCTCTTGCCTAATTGCTGTGGCTAAAGTTTCCAGCACAATATTGAACAGGAGTGGTAAAAGTGGACATCCTTGTTTTATATCTGATCTTAATGGGAAAGTTTTCAGTTTTTGGCCATTTAGGGTGAAACTGGCTGTTGGTTTCTCATAAATAGCTTTTATTAGTTTGAGATACAGACCATCTATTCCAATTTTCTGCAGGGTTTTGATCATAAATGGGTGTTAGATTTTGTCAAATGCTTTTTCCACATTATTGAGATGCCATATGATTTTTGTCCTTGAGTCTGTTAATATAGTGTATTACATTTATTGATTTACATATATTGAACCATCCTTGCATCCCTGGGAAGAACCCAACTTGGTTAGGGTGTATGATCTTCAGAAACAATTCTAGACACACTAAGCTATCTCATCTTTGACAAAGGAGCCAAATACCCTCAGTGGAGGAAAGACAGCCTCTTTAACAAATGGTGCTGGAAAAACTGCACTTTAACTTCCAAAGTCTAAAGCTAGACCTAGCTCTTTCACCGTGTACTAAAATAAAATCAAGGTGGATTAGGGACCTAAATATTAAAACAGACACACTAAACCTACAAAACAGGTCAGGTAAAATCTTGAAGACATTGGGTTAGGGAAAGATTTCATGAACAAATCTTCTATAGCATGAAAACTGGTAGAAGAAATCGATAAATGGGATCTCATCCTATTGAGAGGTTTCTGCACACCAAAAGAAAACAACAGCAGAGTGAAAAGGCAACCAGCAATATGAGAAAGAATCTTTACCAGCCATTTCTCAGACAAAGAGTTACTATCTAGAATATATAATATATAAAGGGCTTTAAAAAATCAATCCACCAAAATTTAAAGATCCAAATCAAAAACGGGCATTTGAAATGAATAGACACTTTTCAGAGGAAGAAATAAAAGCAGCTAAGAAGCATATGAAGAAATGTTCAACATCACTAATCATTCAAGAGATGCAGAAGAAAGCAATACTAAGATTTCATTTCTCTTCACAAAGAATGGCAGCTGCCTCAGAATTAGCCAGCAAAAAATGTTGGCGAGGCTGCGGCAAAGAAGGAACCCTTCTCCACAGTTGGTGGGAGTGTAGACTTGTACAACTTCTATGGAGATCAGTTTGGAGATTCCTCAAAAAACTGTAATTAGAGGTGCCATTTGACCCTGCTATTCCTCTGCTAAGTATATACACAAAAGAATTAAAAGATTCATATCACAGAGACATATGTGCATCCAAGTTTATAACAGCTCACTTTGTGATAACTAAATCTTGTAAACAACCCAAATGCCCATCAACTGGAGACTGGATAAAAAAAGTTGTGGTTCTTCTACAGAATGAAGTATTATTGTGCCATAAAAAATAATATTGAATCATATACTTAAATGGACATACCTCGAGGACATTCTCATAAATGAAATAAATAAATCACAGATGTGTAAATATCTTTTCTCTGGTATGAGAAAATGAAGATGTAAATGAGTTCTAGAATGCATGTTATATATTGTGAAACAAAATACTCAAAGCAAAGAGGGTTGATGAGCTAAATAACAAGGGGGAAAATAATGAGATTATAACAAAAAAGGAAACAAAGCTTATCTATATAGGAGGCAGGGGTGGTAGGATGGGTAGGGGTATGGGAAAAAAATGAGAATTAAGTTGTGTCATATAGTGGTACAAATTCTCATTGGTGAATGCAATCATGATGTGTATATGTAATGTACCAATAAAGATTTCAGTTTAAAAAAATGAGAGAAACTTAAGTGAGAAATAAATTCTTCATGTTATTTAACTTTCCAATTAAAAAAAAAGAATTAAAGAGGCAGAGAAAATACAGTTCAGCAACTTTCAGTTGCCTCTAAAAATCTTCTGTTCAATGCTTCCTCTAGAGAGATTTATTTTCTTTCTCAGTCAGTAGCAAATAGTGATGTTTGCAAATACAAAGTCACAGGGCTCAATTTGTTGGTTCTTTCTCCTTTCAGTAAATGATTCTGTATTATAAATATCAATGTACCAGCACTATTTCAGAAAAATCTCTAATAAGCAATATCAGCCATCCACTATTTAAATAACATAAGGTTTTCTAAGTAACTCTGGTGTAGTTTTTGTATTAAAAATGGTTGGAAAGGAGAGAATGTGTCTTCCACACTGCAGATGTTACAAGCCCTCCTCTCTACCCACAGCTTTGGATGTTGTGTGGAGGTGGGAGGCTGGGGTTGGCAGACAAGAAGATCAAGTGGGGAAATGAGAGAAGAGGATTTGGCTATTGTCCTTCTGTAAACTTTGCTGTGGCCCCTCATTTCTTGCCATCCCTGGAGCACTGGGGCCTTGAAGATTCCATCCCAGAATCTTGCTTCCCATTTGCTGCAACCCTCTGGGAAAATCTCCTTGGCCTGAAAAGCATCAGCCTCCACCCGAATGCAAGTGATTCTGCAATAGGTCTAGTCCAGATGTCTCCAGCCATCCATGGATATGCTCCACTTTCTCCCTTTCCAGGACAACAGAGGTTGAATAAAGAGCCTGTGGATTGAGTATCACCTGTAACCTGTTCTTAGCTTGTGAGTTAAGAATTAAAAATCTGCCAACAAAGAAAAGCCCTGGGCCTGGTGGCTTTACTGCTGAATTCTATAAAACTTTTGAAGAAGAGTTAGTAACTCTACTTCTTAAACTCTTTAATGAAATTGAAAGGGAAGCAGTACTCCCAAACTCATTCCTGGAAGCAACCATTACTCTGATTCCAAAAGCAAACAAAGACCCAACCAAAAAAAAGAGAACTACAGGCCAATATCCGTAATGAACATCGATGCAAAAAAAATCCTCAGTAAGATACAGGCAAACAGAATACAGAGAATTATCAAAAAGATTATACACCCTGACCAAGTTAGATTCATCCCAGGTATGCAAGGATGGTTCAACATATGTAAATCAATAAATGTTATACACTATATTAACAGACTCAAGGACAAAAACCATATGGTCATCTCAATTGATGCAGAAAAAGTGTTTGACAAAATCCAACACCATATATGATCAAAACCCTACAGAAGATTGGAATAGATGGTCTGTATCTCAAACTAATAAAAGCTACCTATGAGAAACCAGCCAGCATCATACTAAATGGTCAAAAACTGAAACCTTTCACACTAAGATCAGGAACAAGACAAGGATGTCCTCTCTCACCACTTCTGTTCAATATAGTTCTAGAAATATTAGCCACAGCAGTTAAGCAAGAGAACAAAATAAAGAGAATAAAGATAGGAAAAGAAAAAGTTAAGTTGTCATTATTTGCTGATGACATGATACTCTATCAGAGGATCCTAAAAACTCAATTAAAAAACTGCTGGACCTAATCACCAAATTTAGTCTCATAGCTGAATACAAGGTCAACATTCAAAAATTGGGAAGCCAGTCCCTTTCACAGTAGCACCCCAAAAAATAAAATACCTAGGAATCAATCTAACAAAGGAGGTAAAAAACCTATACTCTGAAAACTACAACACTCTGTAAAAGGAGATAGAAGATGATATCAAAAAATGGAAAGACATACCTTGCTCCTGGGTAGGAAGAATCAATCTAGTCAAAATGGCTACACTCCCCAAACTACTATACAGATTCAGTGCAATCTCGATCGAAATTCCAACAGCATATTTCACAGATCTAGAGAAAAAAATCCAAACTTTCATCTGGAACCACAAAAGACCTAGAATAGTAAAAGCAATTCTAAGCAACAGGGACATGGTGGGAGATATTACAACCCCAAACCTGAAACTATACTATAAAGCCACCATGATAAAAACTGCACTGTACTGGCAAAGTAACAGACCTGAGGATCAATAGAGTAGATTAGAAGATCCAGAAACTACTCCAGATACACTGAGCCACTTCATCTTTGACAAAAGGGTCAAAAATCCTTAATGGAGGAAAAATAGCCTCTTCAACAAATGATGCTAGAAAAACTGGGCTTTAACCTTCCAAAGACTAAAACTAGATATAGCTCTTTCACTGTGTACCAAGCTAAAATTAAAGTGGATAAGAAACCTAAATATTGAAACAGACACTCTAAACCTGTTGCAAAACAGATTAGGTAAAACTCTTGAAGACATTGGCTTAGGGAAAGACTTCTTGAACAAAACCTTTATAGCACAAGAATTGGCAGAAGAAATCAACAAATGGGACCTCATTCTTTTAAAAAGCTTCTGCACAGCAAAGGAAACCACCAATAGAGCGAAAAGGCAGCCAACAATGTGGAAAAAATCTTTACTACCTATTCCTCAGACAAAGGGTTACTATCTAGAATATAAAAAGAGCTTAAAAAAATTAGACCACACAAATTTAAAAAACCAATTCAGAAATGGGCATCTGAAATGAATAGATACTTTTCAGAGGAAGAAAAGTAAAAGCAGCTAAGAAGTATATGAAGAAATGCTTGACATCATTAGTCATACGAAAGATGCAGATGGAAACAACACTGAGATTTCATCTAACTCCACAAAGAATGGCTGCCATGTCAGAATTTGCCAGCAACAAATGTTGGCGAGGCCACGGCGAAGAAGGAACCTTTCTCCACTGCTGGTGGGAATGTAGACTCGTAGAGCCTCTGTGTAGGTTCCTCAAAAAACTAGGGTTGGAGGTCCCATTTGCCCCAGCCATCTCTCTGCTAGGTATATACACAAAGGAATTAAAAGAGTCATTTCACGGTGACATATGTGCACCCGTGTTTATAGCA
The DNA here is from genome assembly GCA_004026965.1 of Petromus typicus. Classification (NCBI taxonomy): domain Eukaryota; kingdom Metazoa; phylum Chordata; class Mammalia; order Rodentia; family Petromuridae; genus Petromus; species Petromus typicus. The sequence continues at coordinate 3,655 of PVIR01003836.1, read as the reverse complement.
GCTCAGTTTGTGATTGCTAAGTCTTGGAAACTACCCAAATGTCCATCAACTGGACACTGAATAAAGAAGATGTGGTTCTTTTATAGAGTGGAGTATTACTCTGTCATTAAAAATGATAAGATTGAGTCATTCATACTCAAATGGATGTACTTTGAGGACATCCTCATAAGCGAAATAAACAGGTCACAGATGTGTAAATATATCTTTTCTTTGGTATGAGAATATGAAGTGGTAAATGAATTGTAATATGTATAGTTGATATTGGGAAGTAGAAAATATTTATAAAGAAAGTGTAAGGGTAAATAACGAGGGGAAAATGAATGTGGTAATAAAAAAGAAAACAAAGATTGTGCATATAGGGGGCGGGGAAAAAGGAAAAAATGAGAATCAATTCATGTCACATTCTGGTCAACACATAATGTTGAATGCGATTATCATGTGTATTCATAATGTACCAGGAACAAGACCAATAAAGATAATTTTTAGAAAAAGAATGGTTTTATAGTTAAATGGTTGGAAACAAAGAGAAGACTCATGATGTGAAAAGATGGGAAATTCAAATTCCGTTGCCTGTAAGTCCTTGGCGCACAGTGCACTTTCTTTCATTGACTCATGGCTGCCCTTTTGTGCCCTTTTGGGTTGAGTAGCTGTCAGAGGCTGTGAGAGTCCATAGAGCCCACAAAGCCTGAGACACTTGCAAGCTGGGCTTTTATGGAAAAGGTCTGTGCCTTCTGGAACATCACGGAAGGGAAACAGGTTGACACTTTGGAGGCTAGACCATACAAAATAAGGCAACTTCCTCCCTTCGTCTTCAAGGCCTTCCACCATCCCAGAAGCAGTTTGAGTACCCAGGGGCCACTGTGTTGTAACGATGTTTGGCAGCTGACTGGAGAGATGCCGAGACACCCCCAGAGGGAACTGCTGATGTTGCGTGAGCTGCTACCCCACTGCAAGCTCAAGTTTCCAGGGAGCAGTCAAAGCATTTGATGGATGTTTATATTTTTCTGAAATGTTCCTTACAGTGAAAGAGGTAGTGCCAAGAACAATGGGATAAGTGTTTTAGAAGTGAGAAGTATCTTGAATCTTTTTATATCTCTTACTATAATACATCTTTAATTTAAATGTTCTGTGTTTTATATCATTCTATATTGGTCAGTTGTCGCTTACAATTTGCGTGGAACAGGAACATTGTGGAGTGTTTTCATCCACTCAGTTCAGTAAGTCTGGCACCGGTGACTTGTGACTCCTCCCTAAAGTCAAAATGGCTGTGAGAGGTAAACGTGTTTACATTGATTCACAACACTGAGACAGCCACAGGGGCACGAGTCAAGATTCTCACGAGAGAGGACTTCCAGACCTGCTTCAGAAAGTGGCAGAGATGATGGGATGGATAAACGTGTTTGAGGAAAGTCAGTATGTTAAGTGAGATTCACAGCAATGAGTTGTTTTGGGTTTTTTGTTGTTGTTGTTGTTTTTGAGAGAGGGTCTCGCTTTGTAGTTCAGGCTGGCCCTGAGCTCAGCCTCAAATTCACTTCACAGCAGACCTCCTGCCTCTGCCTCCCAAGTGCTGGGATTACAGGCATGAACCACCACGCCCGGCACTGTGGTATGCTGTACTGGTTACTGCTGGGCATGAGTCTCCATGCCCAGTATTGTATGTGGCTACTGGGGGATCGAACCTGGGTCCTTGCACTTGCAAGACAGGCACCGGAACCACTGAGCTAAATCCCCGGCCCAGCAATGAGTTTTACTTGAACACATTTTAAAATGTGCATCTTCATCATGTTTTCACTCCCCCGCATAATGACAGAGTCCCGAGTCCTGCTGAGCATTTCCTGAATTCCAGACCCACAAAAACCAGAGGCAGTGATAAAATGGGTGTTGTTTAAGCCACTATGTTTTCCAGGTGCTTTGTTGTCCCTTGAGTGCTGGAGAGCTGCCACGTCTCTCTCTGAGCCAGGACAACAGCTTCCTTCCTCCCCCCTCCCCCTCCATGTGCCGTACACCGTGTTGTCATTTCCACTTCCGTTCTTCTGTTCCCTCCTCTCAATGAGGAATTTACATCCTGTCCTTGTCCTGCCTTCCTGGAGGCAAAGTACACTTCCTTTTCCTCTTGTGTGACTTCCCCACCTGGCCTGGGTGAGCCTTTGAAGATGGCAGTCGATGGGACTTCAAAGCAGCTGTGTCACCAGAGGCTTCCTGGAGACCTCAGAGAGGCGCTGTTCCCCGGCCTGGGATCCAGGTGGAGCCGACACAGGACGGGCATTCGTCTACCTGCCACCTGCACTGCCTTGGAGCCTGAGAGTGGTGGCCAAACCTCAGATTCACTGCTGACTTGGGACGTGCATGGCAACCTTTGTTGTTGCAGACCACTGGGATTTTGAGATTATTTGTTTTTGAGCACGATGGTAGCAAAATGAGCTTATACTGTGTACAGAGGCCATGAGCATACATGGAATCCATTGCTGTGGATTACTTTTCTCCGGATTTCCTTTGTTTCGTGATACTGGGTATTGAACCGAGGGTCTATGTACCAAGCTACATCCCAGCTGTTTTAAAAAATATTTGGAGACAGTCTTACTAAATTACTAAGTTACCCACGCTAGGCTCAAAAGTTTTTAATTGATTTTATTGGTATATTTTATATGTACAATATGATCACATTCAACATGAGGGTTTGTACCAGTGCGTGACATATCTTTTTTTTTTTTTTTTTTTTTAGGTTTTTTGAGGCAGGGTCTCGCTTTTGTGGTTTAGGCTGGCCCTGAGCTCAGCCTCAAACTCACATCACAATCCTCCTGCCTCTGCCTCCCGAGTGCTGGGATGACAGGCGTGAACCACCACGCCCGGCACTGTGGTATGTGGTACTGGTTGCTGCGGGGTGTGGGTCTCCACACCCAGTATTGTTATGTGGTTACCGGGGAATCGAACCTGGGCCCTTGCGCTTGCAAGACAGGCGCCGGAACCACTGAGCTAACTCCCCGGCCCGTGACATATCTTAATTCTTATTTTTTCCCATTCCCCTGTCCTCTCTACAACCTTCTGCCCCCACATACATAAGTTTTGTTGCCTTTTTTTGACCACCAAAGTTTTTCTTTCCCTTCTTTGCTAACCCCCACCCTGCTTCTCCCATTTCCTTTTGAACATTTTCTTTCTATTTCACAACACCTATCAAACATTTTAGAACTCATTTACCTTATTTCTCATATCAGAAGAATGATATAGTATTTACACATGTGTGTTCTATTTATTTGACTTATGAGTATGTCTTTAAAGTACGTCCATTTGAGTACAGATGACTCAGATCTGTAATCCTCCTGTCTCAGCCTCCCAGAGTGCAGAGTTATAGATGTGTACTCACTTTTCACTCTGTAGTACAATCTAGAATTGTTGTCTGGTCTCTCAAGTGCTGCCATTGCCTGAATGTTCAATTTTGTGTGCAGTTCTGCATCCCTTATGCTCTGCATGCTCTTTCCTCTGCCTGGAAAGCTCTCAGCTGCCCATCCGATTATGGGTCCTCTCCCAAGTGTCACTGAAATGACATCTCCTTAGATAGGCGGCTCCTTTACCTTCCTAGGACCTGCAGGGTTTGTTTACTGGCCAGGGAGCACCTGTCTGTATGTGGTGGGATTTGCTCAGCAGCCGCAGGACCTGG